>CALYLW010002435.1:0-49132 GCA_944989445.1 Ampullaceana balthica
CACGGACCCGTCTGACCTAACAATGCATCGTATCAAAATTTCAGATCGATCGAACGTACCGTAATTAAATTAATGCATTTTTAGTTTATCCTTATATGAGGTATGTAATTCAAAATTCACTGTTTGTTATTGTTTTTTTCTTCCAGTTCCACGTGAGTTTGAGTTGACGCCGACCGTCGTGTTGACGCCGACCGTCGTGCCGACACCCCCTCTCTAATCCCACCCCCATTTATTAAAGACAAGGGACATCACTCGGTGTCAGTCTGTAAATGTTTGAAAATAATCAATACTGTTAGTTATGTCTCATATATAAGGGATTTATAGTCAAAAACTTTGTTTTTACGGGTTTGTTTTATTAAATCCCTTATATTAACTTCGCGGCCGTCTCTCTCTCTCTCTCTGTCTTGGGCTCGTTGGGCGGGCGGGCGGAAAAACAGAAGTCAAAAATGACCCACTTTTTATGATCCGATCGAACTGAAATTTGGCACACGGACCCGTCTGAACTAACAATGCATTGTATCAAAATTTCAGATCGATCGAACGTACCGTAATTAAATTAGAGCATTTTTAGTTTATCCTTATATGAGGTATGTAATTCAAAATTCACTGTTTGTTATTGTTTTTTTTCTGCCCAGTTCCACGTGAGTTTGAGTTGACGCCGACCGTCGTGTTGACGCCGACCGTCGTGCCGACACCCCCTCGCATCCCACCCCCATTTATTAAAGACAATGGGACATCACTCGGTGTCAGTCTGTAAATGTTTGAAAATAATCAATACTGTTAGTTATGTCTCATATATAAGGGATTTATAGTCAAAAACTTTGTTTTTACGGGTTTGTTTTATTTTCAACCTGCATAGCAGGGCTTCTTGGATTGGCTAGGTCAGCTCTCCCCAGCTGACCACGGAACGTAACTAACGGTCGTACGATGAAGCAGAGTATAAAACTATCCCCGGAATTTTAAATAAAACCAAAAGGTAATTCCCTTGATTTGATGAATTATGTCACGTAATCACTATAAACACTTTTTTAAATCCCTTATATTAACTTCGCGGCCGTCTCTGTCTTGGGCTCGGCGGGCGGGCGGGCGGAAAAACTGAAGTAAAAAATGAACCACTTCCCATGATTCGATCGAACTGAAATTTGGCACACGGACCCGTCTGACCTAACAATGCATCGTATCAAAATTTCAGATCGATCGAACGTACCGTAATTAAATTAATGCATTTTTAGTTTATCCTTATATGAGGTATGTAATTCAAAATTCACTGTTTGTTATTGTTTTTTTTCTGCCAGTTTCACGTGAGTTTGAGTTGACGCCGACCGTCGTGTTGACGCCGACCGTCGTGCCGACACCCCCTCACATCCCACCCCCATTTATTAAAGACAAGGGACATCACTCGGTGTCAGTCTGTAAATGTTTGAAAATAATCAATACTGTTAGTTATGTCTCATATATAAGGGATTTATAGTCAAAAACTTTGTTTTTACGGGTTTGTTTTATTTAAATCCCTTATATTAACTTCGCGGCCGTCTCTCTCTCTCTCTCTGTCTTGGGCTCGGCGGGCGGAAAAACAGAAGTCAAAAATGACCCACTTCCCATGATCCGATCGAACTGAAATTTGGCACACGGACCCGTCTGACCTAACAATGCATCGTATCAAAATTTCAGATCGATCGAACGTACCGTAATTAAATTAATGCATTTTTAGTTTATCCTTATATGAGGTATGTAATTTAAATTCACGATTTGTTATTGTTTTTTTGCCACGTGAAAGTTTGAGCATTGAGGCGACCCAACGAAACGACGGTGCGCTTTTGTTTACATTTTACGTGTCACTCTGAGCTCGGTCAAGCGAATCGGTGACCAGACTTTTCCCCTCTCCCCCCCCCACCCACCCCTCTCCCCCCACTAGGGTTATGATGCAAAGTTGAGTTAAGACAGATTCAGTCTGTAAATGTTTGAAAATAATCAATACTGTTAGTTATGTCTCATATATAAGGGATTTATAGTCAAAAACTTTGTTTTTACGGGTTTGTTTTATTAAATCCCTTATATTAACTTCGCGGCCGTCTCTCTCTCTCTCTCTCTCTCTCTCTCTCTCTCTCTCTGTCTTGGGCTCGGCGGGCGGGCGGGCGGAAAAACAGAAGTCAAAAATGACCCACTTTCCATGATCCGATCGAACTGAAATTTGGAACACGGACCCGTCTAACCTAACAATACATTGTATCAAAATTTCAGATCGATCGAACGTACCGTAATTAAATTAGAGCATTTTTAGTTTATCCTTATATGAGGTATGTAATTCAAAATTCACTGTTTGTTATTGTTTTTTTTTCTGCCCAGTTCCACGTGAGTTTGAGTTGACGCCGACCGTCGTGCCGACACCCCCTCGCATCCCATCCCCATTTATTAAAGACAAGGGACATCACTCGGTGTCAGTCTGTAAATGTTTGAAAATAATCAATACTGTTAGTTATGTCTCATATATAAGGGATTTATAGTCAAAAACTTTGTTTTTACGGGTTTGTTTTATTTAAATCCCTTATATTAACTTCGCGGCCGTCTCTCTCTCTCTGTCTTGGGCTCGGCGGGCGGAAAAACAGAAGTCAAAAATGACCCACTTCCCATGATCCGATCAAACTGAAATTTGGCACACGGACCCGTCTGACCTAACAATGCATCGTATCAAAATTTCAGATCGATCGAACGTACCGTAATTAAATTAATGCATTTTTAGTTTATCCTTATATGAGGTATGTAATTCAAAATTCACTGTTTGTTATTGTTTTTTTTCTGCCAGTTTCACGTGAGTTTGAGTTGACGCCGACCGTCGTGTTGACGCCGACCGTCGTGCTGACACCCCCTCACATCCCACCCCCATTTATTAAAGACAAGGGACATAACTCGGTGTCAGTCTGTAAATGTTTGAAAATAATCAATACTGTTAGTTATGTCTCATATATAAGGGATTTATAGTCAAAAACTTTGTTTTTACGGGTTTGTTTTATTAAATCCCTTATATTAACTTCACCGGCGTCTCTCTCTCTCTCTCTCTCTCTCTGTCTTGGGCTCGCGGGCGGGCGGGCGGAAAAACAGAAGTCAAAAATGACCCACTTCCCATGATCCGATCGAACTGAAATTTGGCACACGGACCCGTCTGACCTAACAATGCATCGTATCAAAATTTCAGATCGATCGAACGTACCATAATTAAATTAATGCATTTTTAGTTTATCCTTATATGAGGTATGTAATTCAAAATTCACTGTTTGTTATTGTTTTTTTCTGCCAGTTTCACGTGAGTTTGAGTTGACGCCGACCGTCGTGTTGACGCCGACCGTCGTGCCGACACCCCCTCACATCCCACCCCCATTTATTAAAGACAAGGGACATCACTCGGTGTCAGTCTGTAAATGTTTGAAAATAATCAATACTGTTAGTTATGTCTCATATATAAGGGATTTATAGTCAAAAACTTTGTTTTTACGGGTTTGTTTTATTAAATCCCTTATATTAACTTCGCGGCCGTCTCTCTCTCTCTCTCTGTCTTGGGCTCGGCGGGCGGGCGGGCGGAAAAACAGAAGTCAAAAATGACCCACTTCCCATGATCCGATCGAACTGAAATTTGGCACACGGACCCGTCTGACCTAACAATGCATTGTATCAAAATTTCAGATCGATCGAACGTACCGTAATTAAATTAGAGCATTTTTAGTTTATCCTTATATGAGGTATGTAATTCAAAATTCACTGTTTGTTATTGTTTTTTTTCTGCCCAGTTCCACGTGAGTTTGAGTTGACGCCGACCGTCGTGTTGACGCCGACCGTCGTGCCGACACCCCCTCGCATCCCACCCCCATTTATTAAAGACAATGGGACATCACTCGGTGTCAGTCTGTAAATGTTTGAAAATAATCAATACTGTTAGTTATGTCTCATATATAAGGGATTTATAGTCAAAAACTTTGTTTTTACGGGTTTGTTTTATTTTCAACCTGCATAGCAGGGCTTCTTGGATTGGCTAGGTCAGCTCTCCCCAGCTGACCACGGAACGTAACTAACGGTCGTACGATGAAGCAGAGTATAAAACGATCCCCGGAATTTTAAATAAAACCAAAAGGTAATTCCCTTGATTTGATGAATTATGTCACGTAATCACTATAAACACTTTTTTAAATCCCTTATATTAACTTCGCGGCCGTCTCTGTCTTGGGCTCGGCGGGCGGGCGGGCGGAAAAACTGAAGTATAAAATGAACCACTTCCCATGATTCGATCGAACTGAAATTTGGCACACGGACCCGTCTGACCTAACAATGCATCGTATCAAAATTTCAGATCGATCGAACGTACCGTAATTAAATTAATGCATTTTTAGTTTATCCTTATATGAGGTATGTAATTCAAAATTCACTGTTTGTTATTGTTTTTTTTCTGCCAGTTTCACGTGAGTTTGAGTTGACGCCGACCGTCGTGTTGACGCCGACCGTCGTGCCGACACCCCCTCACATCCCACCCCCATTTATTAAAGACAAGGGACATCACTCGGTGTCAGTCTGTAAATGTTTGAAAATAATCAATACTGTTAGTTATGTCTCATATATAAGGGATTTATAGTCAAAAACTTTGTTTTTACGGGTTTGTTTTATTAAATCCCTTATATTAACTTCGCGGCCGTCTCTCTCTCTCTCTGTCTTGGGCTCGGCGGGCGGAAAAACAGAAGTCAAAAATGACCCACTTCCCATGATCCGATCGAACTGAAATTTGGCACACGGACCCGTCTGACCTAACAATGCATCGTATCAAAATTTCAGATCGATCGAACGTACCGTAATTAAATTAATGCATTTTTAGTTTATCCTTATATGAGGTATGTAATTTAAATTCACGATTTGTTATTGTTTTTTTGCCACGTGAAAGTTTGAGCATTGAGGCGACCCAACGAAACGACGGTGCGCTTTTGTTTACATTTTACGTGTCACTCTGAGCTCGGTCAAGCGAATCGGTGACCAGACTTTTCCCCTCTCCCCCCCCCACCCACCCCTCCCCCCCCACTAGGGTTATGATGCAAAGTTGAGTTAAGACAGATTCAGTCTGTAAATGTTTGAAAATAATCAATACTGTTAGTTATGTCTCATATATAAGGGATTTATAGTCAAAAACTTTGTTTTTACGGGTTTGTTTTATTAAATCCCTTATATTAACTTCGCGGCCGTCTCTCTCTCTCTCTCTCTCTCTCTCTCTCTCTGTCTTGGGCTCGGCGGGCGGGCGGGCGGAAAAACAGAAGTCAAAAATGACCCACTTTCCATGATCCGATCGAACTGAAATTTGGAACACGGACCCGTCTAACCTAACAATGCATTGTATCAAAATTTCAGATCGATCGAACGTACCGTAATTAAATTAATGCATTTTTAGTTTATCCTTATATGAGGTATGTAATTCAAAATTCACTGTTTGTTATTGTTTTTTTTCTGCCCAGTTCCACGTGAGTTTGAGTTGACGCCGACCGTCGTGTTGACGCCGACCGTCGTGCCGACACCCCCTCGCATCCCACCCCCATTTATTAAAGACAAGGGACATCACTCGGTGTCAGTCTGTAAATGTTTGAAAATAATCAATACTGTTAGTTATGTCTCATATATAAGGGATTTATAGTCAAAAACTTTGTTTTTACGGGTTTGTTTTATTTAAATCCCTTATATTAACTTCGCGGCCGTCTCTCTCTCTCTCTGTCTTGGGCTCGGCGGGCGGAAAAACAGAAGTCAAAAATGACCCACTTCCCATGATCCGATCGAAACTGAAATTTGGCACACGGACCCGTCTGACCTAACAATGCATCGTATCAAAATTTCAGATCGATCGAACGTACCGTAATTAAATTAATGCATTTTTAGTTTATCCTTATATGAGGTATGTAATTCAAAATTCACTGTTTGTTATTGTTTTTTTTCTGCCAGTTTCACGTGAGTTTGAGTTGACGCCGACCGTCGTGTTGACGCCGACCGTCGTGCCGACACCCCCTCACATCCCACCCCCATTTATTAAAGACAAGGGACATCACTCGGTGTCAGTCTGTAAATGTTTGAAAATAATCAATACTGTTAGTTATGTCTCATATATAAGGGATTTATAGTCAAAAACTTTGTTTTTACGGGTTTGTTTTATTAAATCCCTTATATTAACTTCGCGGCGTCTCTCTCTCTCTCTCTCTCTCTCTGTCTTGGGCTCGGCGGGCGGGCGGGCGGAAAAACAGAAGTCAAAAATGACCCACTTCCCATGATCCGATCGAACTGAAATTTGGCACACGGACCCGTCTAACCTAACAATGCATCGTATCAAAATTTCAGATCGATCGAACGTACCGTAATTAAATTAATGCATTTTTAGTTTATCCTTATATGAGGTATGTAATTCAAAATTCACTGTTTGTTATTGTTTTTTTTCTGCCCAGTTTCCACGTGAGTTTGAGTTGACGCCGACCGTCGTGTTGACGCCGACCGTCGTGCCGACACCCCCTCGCATCCCACCCCCATTTATTAAAGACAAGGGACATCACTCGGTGTCAGTCTGTAAATGTTTGAAAATAATCAATACTGTTAGTTATGTCTCATATATAAGGGATTTATAGTCAAAAACTTTGTTTTTACGGGTTTGTTTTATTAAATCCCTTATATTAACTTCGCGGCCGTCTCTCTCTCTCTGTCTTGGGCTCGGCGGGCGGGCGGGCGGAAAAACAGAAGTCAAAAATGACCCACTTCCCATGATCCGATCGAACTGAAATTTGGCACACGGACCCGTCTGACCTAACAATGCATCGTATCAAAATTTCAGATCGATCGAACGTACCGTAATTAAATTAATGCATTTTTAGTTTATCCTTATATGAGGTATGTAATTCAAAATTCACTGTTTGTTATTGTTTTTTTTCTGCCAGTTTCACGTGAGTTTGAGTTGACGCCGACCGTCGTGTTGACGCCGACCGTCGTGCCGACACCCCCTCACATCCCACCCCCATTTATTAAAGACAAGGGACATCACTCGGTGTCAGTCTGTAAATGTTTGAAAATAATCAATACTGTTAGTTATGTCTCATATATAAGGGATTTATAGTCAAAAACTTTGTTTTTACGGGTTTGTTTTATTAAATCCCTTATATTAACTTCACCGGCGTCTCTCTCTCTCTCTCTCTCTCTCTGTCTTGGGCTCGGCGGGCGGGCGGGCGGAAAAACAGAAGTCAAAAATGACCCACTTCCCATGATCCGATCGAACTGAAATTTGGCACACGGACCCGTCTGACCTAACAATGCATCGTATCAAAATTTCAGATCGATCGAACGTACCGTAATTAAATTAATGCATTTTTAGTTTATCCTTATATGAGGTATGTAATTCAAAATTCACTGTTTGTTATTGTTTTTTTTCTGCCAGTTTCACGTGAGTTTGAGTTGACGCCGACCGTCGTGTTGACGCCGACCGTCGTGCCGACACCCCCTCACATCCCACCCCCATTTATTAAAGACAAGGGACATCACTCGGTGTCAGTCTGTAAATGTTTGAAAATAATCAATACTGTTAGTTATGTCTCATATATAAGGGATTTATAGTCAAAAACTTTGTTTTTACGGGTTTGTTTTATTAAATCCCTTATATTAACTTCGCGGCCGTCTCTCTCTCTCTCTCTGTCTTGGGCTCGGCGGGCGGGCGGGCGGAAAAACAGAAGTCAAAAATGACCCACTTCCCATGATCCGATCGAACTGAAATTTGGCACACGGACCCGTCTGACCTAACAATGCATTGTATCAAAATTTCAGATCGATCGAACGTACCGTAATTAAATTAGAGCATTTTTAGTTTATCCTTATATGAGGTATGTAATTCAAAATTCACTGTTTGTTATTGTTTTTTTTCTGCCCAGTTCCACGTGAGTTTGAGTTGACGCCGACCGTCGTGTTGACGCCGACCGTCGTGCCGACACCCCCTCGCATCCCACCCCCATTTATTAAAGACAATGGACATCACTCGGTGTCAGTCTGTAAATGTTTGAAAATAATCAATACTGTTAGTTATGTCTCATATATAAGGGATTTATAGTCAAAAACTTTGTTTTTACGGGTTTGTTTTATTTTCAACCTGCATAGCAGGGCTTCTTGGATTGGCTAGGTCAGCTCTCCCCAGCTGACCACGGAACGTAACTAACGGTCGTACGATGAAGCAGAGTATAAAACTATCCCCGGAATTTTAAATAAAACCAAAAGGTAATTCCCTTGATTTGATGAATTATGTCACGTAATCACTATAAACACTTTTTTAAATCCCTTATATTAACTTCGCGGCCGTCTCTGTCTTGGGCTCGGCGGGCGGGCGGGCGGAAAAACTGAAGTATAAAAATGAACCACTTCCCATGATCCGATCGAACTGAAATTTGGCACACGGACCCGTCTGACCTAACAATGCATCGTATCAAAATTTCAGATCGATCGAACGTACCGTAATTAAATTAATGCATTTTTAGTTTATCCTTATATGAGGTATGTAATTCAAAATTCACTGTTTGTTATTGTTTTTTTTCTGCCAGTTTCACGTGAGTTTGAGTTGACGCCGACCGTCGTGTTGACGCCGACCGTCGTGCCGACACCCCCTCACATCCCACCCCCATTTATTAAAGACAAGGGACATCACTCGGTGTCAGTCTGTAAATGTTTGAAAATAATCAATACTGTTAGTTATGTCTCATATATAAGGGATTTATAGTCAAAAACTTTGTTTTTACGGGTTTGTTTTATTAAATCCCTTATATTAACTTCGCGGCCGTCTCTCTCTCTCTCTGTCTTGGGCTCGGCGGGCGGAAAAACAGAAGTCAAAAATGACCCACTTCCCATGATCCGATCGAACTGAAATTTGGCACACGGACCCGTCTGACCTAACAATGCATCGTATCAAAATTTCAGATCGATCGAACGTACCGTAATTAAATTAATGCATTTTTAGTTTATCCTTATATGAGGTATGTAATTTAAATTCACGATTTGTTATTGTTTTTTTGCCACGTGAAAGTTTGAGCATTGAGGCGACCCAACGAAACGACGGTGCGCTTTTGTTTACATTTTACGTGTCACTCTGAGCTCGGTCAAGCGAATCGGTGACCAGACTTTTCCCCTCTCCCCCCCCCACCCACCCCTCTCCCCCCCACTAGGGTTATGATGCAAAGTTGAGTTAAGACAGATTCAGTCTGTACATGTTTGAAAATAATCAATACTGTTAGTTATGTCTCATATATAAGGGATTTATAGTCAAAAACTTTGTTTTTACGGGTTTGTTTTATTAAATCCCTTATATTAACTTCGCGGCCGTCTCTCTCTCTCTCTCTCTCTCTCTCTCTCTCTCTCTCTGTCTTGGGCTCGGCGGGCGGGCGGGCGGAAAAACAGAAGTCAAAAATGACCCACTTTCCATGATCCGATCGAACTGAAATTTGGAACACGGACCCGTCTAACCTAACAATGCATTGTATCAAAATTTCAGATCGATCGAACGTACCGTAATTAAATTAGAGCATTTTTAGTTTATCCTTATATGAGGTATGTAATTCAAAATTCACTGTTTGTTATTGTTTTTTTTTCTGCCCAGTTCCACGTGAGTTTGAGTTGACGCCGACCGTCGTGCCGACACCCCCTCGCATCCCATCCCCCATTTATTAAAGACAAGGGACATCACTCGGTGTCAGTCTGTAAATGTTTGAAAATAATCAATACTGTTAGTTATGTCTCATATATAAGGGATTTATAGTCAAAAACTTTGTTTTTACGGGTTTGTTTTATTTAAATCCCTTATATTAACTTCGCGGCCGTCTCTCTCTCTCTGTCTTGGGCTCGGCGGGCGGAAAAACAGAAGTCAGAAATGACCCACTTCCCATGATCCGATCAAACTGAAATTTGGCACACGGACCCGTCTGACCTAACAATGCATCGTATCAAAATTTCAGATCGATCGAACGTACCGTAATTAAATTAATGCATTTTTAGTTTATCCTTATATGAGGTATGTAATTCAAAATTCACTGTTTGTTATTGTTTTTTTTCTGCCAGTTTCACGTGAGTTTGAGTTGACGCCGACCGTCGTGTTGACGCCGACCGTCGTGCTGACACCCCCTCACATCCCACCCCCATTTATTAAAGACAAGGGACATAACTCGGTGTCAGTCTGTAAATGTTTGAAAATAATCAATACTGTTAGTTATGTCTCATATATAAGGGATTTATAGTCAAAAACTTTGTTTTTACGGGTTTGTTTTATTAAATCCCTTATATTAACTTCACCGGCGTCTCTCTCTCTCTCTCTCTCTCTCTGTCTTGGGCTCGGCGGGCGGGCGGGCGGAAAAACAGAAGTCAAAAATGACCCACTTCCCATGATCCGATCGAACTGAAATTTGGCACACGGACCCGTCTGACCTAACAATGCATCTTATCAAAATTTCAGATCGATCGAACGTACCATAATTAAATTAATGCATTTTTAGTTTATCCTTATATGAGGTATGTAATTCAAAATTCACTGTTTGTTATTGTTGTTTTTCTGCCAGTTTCACGTGAGTTTGAGTTGACGCCGACCGTCGTGTTGACGCCGACCGTCGTGCCGACACCCCCTCTCTAATCCCACCCCCATTTATTAAAGACAAGGGACATCACTCGGTGTCAGTCTGTAAATGTTTGAAAATAATCAATACTGTTAGTTATGTCTCATATATAAGGGATTTATAGTCAAAAACTTTGTTTTTACGGGTTTGTTTTATTAAATCCCTTATATTAACTTCGCGGCCGTCTCTCTCTCTCTCTCTGTCTTGGGCTCGGCGGGCGGGCGGGCGGAAAAACAGAAGTCAAAAATGACCCACTTCCCATGATCCGATCGAACTGAAATTTGGCACACGGACCCGTCTGAACTAACAATGCATTGTATCAAAATTTCAGATCGATCGAACGTACCGTAATTAAATTAGAGCATTTTTAGTTTATCCTTATATGAGGTATGTAATTCAAAATTCACTGTTTGTTATTGTTTTTTTTCTGCCCAGTTCCACGTGAGTTTGAGTTGACGCCGACCGTCGTGTTGACGCCGACCGTCGTGCCGACACCCCCTCGCATCCCACCCCCATTTATTAAAGACAATGGGACATCACTCGGTGTCAGTCTGTAAATGTTTGAAAATAATCAATACTGTTAGTTATGTCTCATATATAAGGGATTTATAGTCAAAAACTTTGTTTTTACGGGTTTGTTTTATTTTCAACCTGCATAGCAGGGCTTCTTGGATTGGCTAGGTCAGCTCTCCCCAGCTGACCACGGAACGTAACTAACGGTCGTACGATGAAGCAGAGTATAAAACGATCCCCGGAATTTTAAATAAAACCAAAAGGTAATTCCCTTGATTTGATGAATTATGTCACGTAATCACTATAAACACTTTTTTAAATCCCTTATATTAACTTCGCGGCCGTCTCTGTCTTGGGCTCGGCGGGCGGGCGGGCGGAAAAACTGAAGTAAAAAATGAACCACTTCCCATGATTCGATCGAACTGAAATTTGGCACACGGACCCGTCTGACCTAACAATGCATCGTATCAAAATTTCAGATCGATCGAACGTACCGTAATTAAATTAATGCATTTTTAGTTTATCCTTATATGAGGTATGTAATTCAAAATTCACTGTTTGTTATTGTTTTTTTTCTGCCAGTTTCACGTGAGTTTGAGTTGACGCCGACCGTCGTGTTGACGCCGACCGTCGTGCCGACACCTCCTCACATCCCACCCCCATTTATTAAAGACAAGGGACATCACTCGGTGTCAGTCTGTAAATGTTTGAAAATAATCAATACTGTTAGTTATGTCTCATATATAAGGGATTTATAGTCAAAAACTTTGTTTTTACGGGTTTGTTTTATTTAAATCCCTTATATTAACTTCGCGGCCGTCTCTCTCTCTCTCTGTCTTGGGCTCGGCGGGCGGAAAAACAGAAGTCAAAAATGACCCACTTCCCATGATCCGATCGAACTGAAATTTGGCACACGGACCCGTCTGACCTAACAATGCATCGTATCAAAATTTCAGATCGATCGAACGTACCGTAATTAAATTAATGCATTTTTAGTTTATCCTTATATGAGGTATGTAATTTAAATTCACGATTTGTTATTGTTTTTTTGCCACGTGAAAGTTTGAGCATTGAGGCGACCCAACGAAACGACGGTGCGCTTTTGTTTACATTTTACGTGTCACTCTGAGCTCGGTCAAGCGAATCGGTGACCAGACTTTTCCCCTCTCCCCCCCCCACCCACCCCTCTCCCCCCCACTAGGGTTATGATGCAAAGTTGAGTTAAGACAGATTCAGTCTGTACATGTTTGAAAATAATCAATACTGTTAGTTATGTCTCATATATAAGGGATTTATAGTCAAAAACTTTGTTTTTACGGGTTTGTTTTATTAAATCCCTTATATTAACTTCGCGGCCGTCTCTCTCTCTCTCTCTCTCTCTCTCTCTCTCTCTGTCTTGGGCTCGGCGGGCGGGCGGGCGGAAAAACAGAAGTCAAAAATGACCCACTTTCCATGATCCGATCGAACTGAAATTTGGAACACGGACCCGTCTAACCTAACAATACATTGTATCAAAATTTCAGATCGATCGAACGTACCGTAATTAAATTAGAGCATTTTTAGTTTATCCTTATATGAGGTATGTAATTCAAAATTCACTGTTTGTTATTGTTTTTTTTTCTGCCCAGTTCCACGTGAGTTTGAGTTGACGCCGACCGTCGTGCCGACACCCCCTCGCATCCCATCCCCATTTATTAAAGACAAGGGACATCACTCGGTGTCAGTCTGTAAATGTTTGAAAATAATCAATACTGTTAGTTATGTCTCATATATAAGGGATTTATAGTCAAAAACTTTGTTTTTACGGGTTTGTTTTATTTAAATCCCTTATATTAACTTCGCGGCCGTCTCTCTCTCTCTGTCTTGGGCTCGGCGGGCGGAAAAACAGAAGTCAAAAATGACCCACTTCCCATGATCCGATCGAAACTGAAATTTGGCACACGGACCCGTCTGACCTAACAATGCATCGTATCAAAATTTCAGATCGATCGAACGTACCGTAATTAAATTAATGCATTTTTAGTTTATCCTTATATGAGGTATGTAATTCAAAATTCACTGTTTGTTATTGTTTTTTTTCTGCCAGTTTCACGTGAGTTTGAGTTGACGCCGACCGTCGTGTTGACGCCGACCGTCGTGCTGACACCCCCTCACATCCCACCCCCATTTATTAAAGACAAGGGACATAACTCGGTGTCAGTCTGTAAATGTTTGAAAATAATCAATACTGTTAGTTATGTCTCATATATAAGGGATTTATAGTCAAAAACTTTGTTTTTACGGGTTTGTTTTATTAAATCCCTTATATTAACTTCACCGGCGTCTCTCTCTCTCTCTCTCTCTCTCTGTCTTGGGCTCGGCGGGCGGGCGGGCGGAAAAACAGAAGTCAAAAATGACCCACTTCCCATGATCCGATCGAACTGAAATTTGGCACACGGACCCGTCTGACCTAACAATGCATCGTATCAAAATTTCAGATCGATCGAACGTACCGTAATTAAATTAATGCATTTTTAGTTTATCCTTATATGAGGTATGTAATTCAAAATTCACTGTTTGTTATTGTTTTTTTTCTGCCAGTTTCACGTGAGTTTGAGTTGACGCCGACCGTCGTGTTGACGCCGACCGTCGTGCCGACACCCCCCTCACATCCCACCCCCCATTTATTAAAGACAAGGGACATCACTCGGTGTCAGTCTGTAAATGTTTGAAAATAATCAATACTGTTAGTTATGTCTCATATATAAGGGATTTATAGTCAAAAACTTTGTTTTTACGGGTTTGTTTTATTAAATCCCTTATATTAACTTCGCGGCCGTCTCTCTCTCTCTCTCTGTCTTGGGCTCGGCGGGCGGGCGGGCGGAAAAACAGAAGTCAAAAATGACCCACTTCCCATGATCCGATCGAACTGAAATTTGGCACACGGACCCGTCTGAACTAACAATGCATCGTATCAAAAATTTCAGATCGATCGAACGTACCGTAATTAAATTAGAGCATTTTTAGTTTATCCTTATATGAGGTATGTAATTCAAAATTCACTGTTTGTTATTGTTTTTTTTCTGCCCAGTTCCACGTGAGTTTGAGTTGACGCCGACCGTCGTGTTGACGCCGACCGTCGTGCCGACACCCCCTCGCATCCCACCCCCATTTATTAAAGACAATGGGACATCACTCGGTGTCAGTCTGTAAATGTTTGAAAATAATCAATACTGTTAGTTATGTCTCATATATAAGGGATTTATAGTCAAAAACTTTGTTTTTACGGGTTTGTTTTATTTTCAACCTGCATAGCAGGGCTTCTTGGATTGGCTAGGTCAGCTCTCCCCAGCTGACCACGGAAC
Organism: Ampullaceana balthica; assembly: GCA_944989445.1. NCBI lineage: Eukaryota > Metazoa > Mollusca > Gastropoda > Lymnaeidae > Ampullaceana > Ampullaceana balthica. The sequence continues at coordinate 14,492 of CALYLW010002435.1, forward strand.
GTAACTAACGGTCGTACGATGAAGCAGAGTATAAAACGATCCCCGGAATTTTAAATAAAACCAAAAGGTAATTCCCTTGATTTGATGAATTATGTCACGTAATCACTATAAACACTTTTTTAAATCACTTATATTAACTTCGCGGCCGTCTCTGTCTTGGGCTCGGCGGGCGGGCGGGCGGAAAAACTGAAGTATAAAATGAACCACTTCCCATGATTCGATCGAACTGAAATTTGGCACACGGACCCGTCTGACCTAACAATGCATCGTATCAAAATTTCAGATCGATCGAACGTACCGTAATTAAATTAATGCATTTTTAGTTTATCCTTATATGAGGTATGTAATTCAAAATTCACTGTTTGTTATTGTTTTTTTTCTGCCAGTTCCACGTGAGTTTGAGTTGACGCCGACCGTCGTGTTGACGCCGACCGTCGTGCCGACACCCCCTCACATCCCACCCCCATTTATTAAAGACAAGGGACATCACTCGGTGTCAGTCTGTAAATGTTTGAAAATAATCAATACTGTTAGTTATGTCTCATATATAAGGGATTTATAGTCAAAAACTTTGTTTTTACGGGTTTGTTTTATTAAATCCCTTATATTAACTTCGCGGCCGTCTCTCTCTCTCTCTCTGTCTTGGGCTCGGCGGGCGGAAAAACAGAAGTCAAAAATGACCCACTTCCCATGATCCGATCGAACTGAAATTTGGCACACGGACCCGTCTGACCTAACAATGCATCGTATCAAAATTTCAGATCGATCGAACGTACCGTAATTAAATTAATGCATTTTTAGTTTATCCTTATATGAGGTATGTAATTTAAATTCACGATTTGTTATTGTTTTTTTGCCACGTGAAAGTTTGAGCATTGAGGCGACCCAACGAAACGACGGTGCGCTTTTGTTTACATTTTACGTGTCACTCTGAGCTCGGTCAAGCGAATCGGTGACCAGACTTTTCCCCTCTCCCCCCACCCACCCACCCCCTCCCCCCCCACTAGGGTTATGATGCAAAGTTGAGTTAAGACAGATTCAGTCTGTAAATGTTTGAAAATAATCAATACTGTTAGTTATGTCTCATATATAAGGGATTTATAGTCAAAAACTTTGTTTTTACGGGTTTGTTTTATTAAATCCCTTATATTAACTTCACGGCGTCTCGTCTCTCTCTCTCTCTCTCTCTGTCTTGGGCTCGGCGGGCGGGCGGAAAAACAGAAGTCAAAAATGACCCACTTCCCATGATCCGATCGAACTGAAATTTGGCACACGGACCCGTCTGACCTAACAATGCATCGTATCAAAATTTCAGATCGATCGAACGTACCGTAATTAAATTAATGCATTTTTAGTTTATCCTTATATGAGGTATGTAATTCAAAATTCACTGTTTGTTATTGTTTTTTTTCTGCCAGTTTCCACGTGAGTTTGAGTTGACGCCGACCGTCGTGTTGACGCCGACCGTCGTGCCGACACCCCCTCACATCCCACCCCCATTTATTAAAGACAAGGGACATCACTCGGTGTCAGTCTGTAAATGTTTGAAAATAATCAATACTGTTAGTTATGTCTCATATATAAGGGATTTATAGTCAAAAACTTTGTTTTTACGGGTTTGTTTTATTAAATCCCTTATATTAACTTCGCGGCCGTCTCTCTCTCTCTCTCTGTCTTGGGCTCGGCGGGCGGGCGGGCGGAAAAACAGAAGTCAAAAATGACCCACTTCCCATGATCCGATCGAACTGAAATTTGGCACACGGACCCGTCTGACCTAACAATGCATCGTATCAAAATTTCAGATCGATCGAACGTACCGTAATTAAATTAGAGCATTTTTAGTTTATCCTTATATGAGGTATGTAATTCAAAATTCACTGTTTGTTATTGTTTTTTTTCTGCCCAGTTTCCACGTGAGTTTGAGTTGACGCCGACCGTCGTGTTGACGCCGACCGTCGTGCCGACACCCCCTCGCATCCCACCCCCATTTATTAAAGACAAGGGACATCACTCGGTGTCAGTCTGTAAATGTTTGAAAATAATCAATACTGTTAGTTATGTCTCATATATAAGGGATTTATAGTCAAAAACTTTGTTTTTACGGGTTTGTTTTATTTTCAACCTGCATAGCAGGGCTTCTTGGATTGGCTAGGTCAGCTCTCCCCAGCTGACCACGGAACGTAACTAACGGTCGTACGATGAAGCAGAGTATAAAACGATCCCCGGAATTTTAAATAAAACCAAAAGGTAATTCCCTTGATTTGATGAATTATGTCACGTAATCACTATAAACACTTTTTTAAATCCCTTATATTAACTTCGCGGCCGTCTCTGTCTTGGGCTCGGCGGGCGGGCGGGCGGAAAAACTGAAGTATAAAATGAACCACTTCCCATGATTCGATCGAACTGAAATTTGGCACACGGACCCGTCTGACCTAACAATGCATCGTATCAAAATTTCAGATCGATCGAACGTACCGTAATTAAATTAATGCATTTTTAGTTTATCCTTATATGAGGTATGTAATTCAAAATTCACTGTTTGTTATTGTTTTTTTCTGCCAGTTTCACGTGAGTTTGAGTTGACGCCGACCGTCGTGTTGACGCCGACCGTCGTGCCGACACCTCCTCACATCCCACCCCCATTTATTAAAGACAAGGGACATCACTCGGTGTCAGTCTGTAAATGTTTGAAAATAATCAATACTGTTAGTTATGTCTCATATATAAGGGATTTATAGTCAAAAACTTTGTTTTTACGGGTTTGTTTTATTTAAATCCCTTATATTAACTTCGCGGCCGTCTCTCTCTCTCTCTGTCTTGGGCTCGGCGGGCGGAAAAACAGAAGTCAAAAATGACCCACTTCCCATGATCCGATCGAACTGAAATTTGGCACACGGACCCGTCTGACCTAACAATGCATCGTATCAAAATTTCAGATCGATCGAACGTACCGTAATTAAATTAATGCATTTTTAGTTTATCCTTATATGAGGTATGTAATTTAAATTCACGATTTGTTATTGTTTTTTTGCCACGTGAAAGTTTGAGCATTGAGGCGACCCAACGAAACGACGGTGCGCTTTTGTTTACATTTTACGTGTCACTCTGAGCTCGGTCAAGCGAATCGGTGACCAGACTTTTCCCCTCTCCCCCCCCCACCCACCCCTCCCCCCCCACTAGGGTTATGATGCAAAGTTGAGTTAAGACAGATTCAGTCTGTAAATGTTTGAAAATAATCAATACTGTTAGTTATGTCTCATATATAAGGGATTTATAGTCAAAAACTTTGTTTTTACGGGTTTGTTTTATTAAATCCCTTATATTAACTTCGCGGCCGTCTCTCTCTCTCTCTCTCTCTCTCTCTCTCTCTCTCTCTGTCTTGGGCTCGGCGGGCTCGGCGGGCGGAAAAACAGAAGTCAGAAATGACCCACTTCCCATGATCCGATCGAACTGAAATTTGGAACACGGACCCGTCTAACCTAACAATACATTGTATCAAAATTTCAGATCGATCGAACGTACCGTAATTAAATTAGAGCATTTTTAGTTTATCCTTATATGAGGTATGGAATTCAAAATTCACTGTTTGTTATTGTTTTTTTTCTGCCCAGTTCCACGTGAGTTTGAGTTGACGCCGACCGTCGTGCCGACACCCCCTCGCATCCCATCCCCATTTATTAAAGACAAGGGACATCACTCGGTGTCAGTCTGTAAATGTTTGAAAATAATCAATACTGTTAGTTATGTCTCATATATAAGGGATTTATAGTCAAAAACTTTGTTTTTACGGGTTTGTTTTATTTAAATCCCTTATATTAACTTCGCGGCCGTCTCTCTCTCTCTGTCTTGGGCTCGGCGGGCTCGGCGGGCGGAAAAACAGAAGTCAGAAATGACCCATTTCCCATGATCCGATCAAACTGAAATTTGGCACACGGACCCGTCTGACCTAACAATGCATCGTATCAAAATTTCAGATCGATCGAACGTACCGTAATTAAATTCATGCATTTTTAGTTTATCCTTATATGAGGTATGTAATTCAAAATTCACTGTTTGTTATTGTTTTTTTTCTGCCAGTTTCACGTGAGTTTGAGTTGACGCCGACCGTCGTGTTGACGCCGACCGTCGTGCCGACACCTCCTCACATCCCACCCCCATTTATTAAAGACAAGGGACATCACTCGGTGTCAGTCTGTAAATGTTTGAAAATAATCAATACTGTTAGTTATGTCTCATATATAAGGGATTTATAGTCAAAAACTTTGTTTTTACGGGTTTGTTTTATTTAAATCCCTTATATTAACTTCGCGGCCGTCTCTCTCTCTCTCTGTCTTGGGCTCGGCGGGCGGAAAAACAGAAGTCAAAAATGACCCACTTCCCATGATCCGATCGAACTGAAATTTGGCACACGGACTCGTCTGACCTAACAATGCATCGTATCAAAATTTCAGATCGATCGAACGTACCGTAATTAAATTAATGCATTTTTAGTTTATCCTTATATGAGGTATGTAATTTAAATTCACAATTTGTTATTGTTTTTTTGCCACGTGAAAGTTTGAGCATTGAGGCGACCCAACGAAACGACGGTGCGCTTTTGTTTACATTTTACGTGTCACTCTGAGCTAGGTCAAGCGAATCGGTGACCAGACTTTTCCCCTCTCCCCCCCACCCACCCCTCTCCCCCCACTAGGGTTATGATGCAAAGTTGAGTTAAGACAGATTCAGTCTGTACATGTTTGAAAATAATCAATACTGTTAGTTATGTCTCATATATAAGGGATTTATAGTCAAAAACTTTGTTTTTACGGGTTTGTTTTATTAAATCCCTTATATTAACTTCACCGGCGTCTCTCTCTCTCTCTCTCTCTCTCTGTCTTGGGCTCGGCGGGCGGGCGGGCGGAAAAACAGAAGTCAAAAATGACCCACTTCCCATGATCTGATCGAACTGAAATTTGGCACACGGACCCGTCTGACCTAACAATGCATCTTATCAAAATTTCAGATCGATCGAACGTACCATAATTAAATTAATGCATTTTTAGTTTATCCTTATATGAGGTATGTAATTCAAAATTCACTGTTTGTTATTGTTGTTTTTCTGCCAGTTTCACGTGAGTTTGAGTTGACGCCGACCGTCGTGTTGACGCCGACCGTCGTGCCGACACCCCCTCTCTAATCCCACCCCCATTTATTAAAGACAAGGGACATCACTCGGTGTCAGTCTGTAAATGTTTGAAAATAATCAATACTGTTAGTTATGTCTCATATATAAGGGATTTATAGTCAAAAACTTTGTTTTTACGGGTTTGTTTTATTAAATCCCTTATATTAACTTCGCGGCCGTCTCTCTCTCTCTCTCTGTCTTGGGCTCGGCGGGCGGGCGGGCGGAAAAACAGAAGTCAAAAATGACCCACTTCCCATGATCCGATCGAATTGAAATTTGGCACACGGACCCGTCTGAACTAACAATGCATTGTATCAAAAATTCAGATCGATCGAACGTACCGTAATTAAATTAGAGCATTTTTAGTTTATCCTTATATGAGGTATGTAATTCAAAATTCACTGTTTGTTATTGTTTTTTTTCTGCCCAGTTCCACGTGAGTTTGAGTTGACGCCGACCGTCGTGTTGACGCCGACCGTCGTGCCGACACCCCCTCGCATCCCACCCCCATTTATTAAAGACAATGGACATCACTCGGTGTCAGTCTGTAAATGTTTGAAAATAATCAATACTGTTAGTTATGTCTCATATATAAGGGATTTATAGTCAAAAACTTTGTTTTTACGGGTTTGTTTTATTTTCAACCTGCATAGCAGGGCTTCTTGGATTGGCTAGGTCAGCTCTCCCCAGCTGACCACGGAACGTAACTAACGGTCGTACGATGAAGCAGAGTATAAAACGATCCCCGGAATTTTAAATAAAACCAAAAGGTAATTCCCTTGATTTGATGAATTATGTCACGTAATCACTATAAACACTTTTTTAAATCCCTTATATTAACTTCGCGGCCGTCTCTGTCTTGGGCTCGGCGGGCGGGCGGGCGGAAAAACTGAAGTATAAAATGAACCACTTCCCATGATTCGATCGAACTGAAATTTGGCACACGGACCCGTCTGACCTAACAATGCATCGTATCAAAATTTCAGATCGATCGAACGTACCGTAATTAAATTAATGCATTTTTAGTTTATCCTTATATGAGGTATGTAATTCAAAATTCACTGTTTGTTATTGTTGTTTTTCTGCCAGTTTCACGTGAGTTTGAGTTGACGCCGACCGTCGTGTTGACGCCGACCGTCGTGCCGACACCTCCTCACATCCCACCCCCATTTATTAAAGACAAGGGACATCACTCGGTGTCAGTCTGTAAATGTTTGAAAATAATCAATACTGTTAGTTATGTCTCATATATAAGGGATTTATAGTCAAAAACTTTGTTTTTACGGGTTTGTTTTATTTAAATCCCTTATATTAACTTCGCGGCCGTCTCTCTCTCTCTCTGTCTTGGGCTCGGCGGGCGGAAAAACAGAAGTCAAAAATGACCCAGTTCCCATGATCCGATCGAACTGAAATTTGGCACACGGACCCGTCTGACCTAACAATGCATCGTATCAAAATTTCAGATCGATCGAACGTACCGTAATTAAATTAATGCATTTTTAGTTTATCCTTATATGAGGTATGTAATTTAAATTCACAATTTGTTATTGTTTTTTTGCCACGTGAAAGTTTGAGCATTGAGGCGACCCAACGAAACGACGGTGCGCTTTTGTTTACATTTTACGTGTCACTCTGAGCTAGGTCAAGCGAATCGGTGACCAGACTTTTCCCCTCTCCCCCCCCCACCCACCCCTCTCCCCCCCACTAGGGTTATGATGCAAAGTTGAGTTAAGACAGATTCAGTCTGTACATGTTTGAAAATAATCAATACTGTTAGTTATGTCTCATATATAAGGGATTTATAGTCAAAAACTTTGTTTTTACGGGTTTGTTTTATTAAATCCCTTATATTAACTTCGCGGCCGTCTCTCTCTCTCTCTCTCTCTCTCTCTCTCTCTCTCTCTGTCTTGGGCTCGGCGGGCTCGGCGGGCGGAAAAACAGAAGTCAGAAATGACCCACTTCCCATGATCCGATCAAACTGAAATTTGGCACACGGACCCGTCTGACCTAACAATGCATCGTATCAAAATTTCAGATCGATCGAACGTACCGTAATTAAATTCATGCATTTTTAGTTTATCCTTATATGAGGTATGTAATTCAAAATTCACTGTTTGTTATTGTTTTTTTTCTGCCAGTTTCACGTGAGTTTGAGTTGACGCCGACCGTCGTGTTGACGCCGACCGTCGTGCCGACACCTCCTCACATCCCACCCCCATTTATTAAAGACAAGGGACATCACTCGGTGTCAGTCTGTAAATGTTTGAAAATAATCAATACTGTTAGTTATGTCTCATATATAAGGGATTTATAGTCAAAAACTTTGTTTTTACGGGTTTGTTTTATTTAAATCCCTTATATTAACTTCGCGGCCGTCTCTCTCTCTCTCTGTCTTGGGCTCGGCGGGCGGAAAAACAGAAGTCAAAAATGACCCACTTCCCATGATCCGATCGAACTGAAATTTAGCACACGGACCCGTCTGACCTAACAATGCATCGTATCAAAATTTCAGATCGATCGAACGTACCGTAATTAAATTAATGCATTTTTAGTTTATCCTTATATGAGGTATGTAATTTAAATTCACAATTTGTTATTGTTTTTTTGCCACGTGAAAGTTTGAGCATTGAGGCGACCCAACGAAACGACGGTGCGCTTTTGTTTACATTTTACGTGTCACTCTGAGCTAGGTCAAGCGAATCGGTGACCAGACTTTTCCCCTCTCCCCCCCCACCCACCCCTCTCCCCCCACTAGGGTTATGATGCAAAGTTGAGTTAAGACAGATTCAGTCTGTACATGTTTGAAAATAATCAATACTGTTAGTTATGTCTCATATATAAGGGATTTATAGTCAAAAACTTTGTTTTTACGGGTTTGTTTTATTAAATCCCTTATATTAACTTCGCGGCCGTCTCTCTCTCTCTCTCTCTCTCTCTCTCTCTCTCTGTCTTGGGCTCGGCGGGCGGGCGGGCGGAAAAACAGAAGTCAAAAATGACCCACTTTCCATGATCCGATCGAACTGAAATTTGGAACACGGACCCGTCTAACCTAACAATACATTGTATCAAAATTTCAGATCGATCGAACGTACCGTAATTAAATTAGAGCATTTTTAGTTTATCCTTATATGAGGTATGGAATTCAAAATTCACTGTTTGTTATTGTTTTTTTTCTGCCCAGTTCCACGTGAGTTTGAGTTGACGCCGACCGTCGTGCCGACACCCCCTCGCATCCCATCCCCATTTATTAAAGACAAGGGACATCACTCGGTGTCAGTCTGTAAATGTTTGAAAATAATCAATACTGTTAGTTATGTCTCATATATAAGGGATTTATAGTCAAAAACTTTGTTTTTACGGGTTTGTTTTATTTAAATCCCTTATATTAACTTCGCGGCCGTCTCTCTCTCTCTGTCTTGGGCTCGGCGGGCTCGGCGGGCGGAAAAACAGAAGTCAGAAATGACCCATTTCCCATGATCCGATCAAACTGAAATTTGGCACACGGACCCGTCTGACCTAACAATGCATCGTATCAAAATTTCAGATCGATCGAACGTACCGTAATTAAATTCATGCATTTTTAGTTTATCCTTATATGAGGTATGTAATTCAAAATTCACTGTTTGTTATTGTTTTTTTTCTGCCAGTTTCACGTGAGTTTGAGTTGACGCCGACCGTCGTGTTGACGCCGACCGTCGTGCCGACACCTCCTCACATCCCACCCCCATTTATTAAAGACAAGGGACATCACTCGGTGTCAGTCTGTAAATGTTTGAAAATAATCAATACTGTTAGTTATGTCTCATATATAAGGGATTTATAGTCAAAAACTTTGTTTTTACGGGTTTGTTTTATTTAAATCCCTTATATTAACTTCGCGGCCGTCTCTCTCTCTCTCTGTCTTGGGCTCGGCGGGCGGAAAAACAGAAGTCAAAAATGACCCACTTCCCATGATCCGATCGAACTGAAATTTGGCACACGGACTCGTCTGACCTAACAATGCATCGTATCAAAATTTCAGATCGATCGAACGTACCGTAATTAAATTAATGCATTTTTAGTTTATCCTTATATGAGGTATGTAATTTAAATTCACAATTTGTTATTGTTTTTTTGCCACGTGAAAGTTTGAGCATTGAGGCGACCCAACGAAACGACGGTGCGCTTTTGTTTACATTTTACGTGTCACTCTGAGCTAGGTCAAGCGAATCGGTGACCAGACTTTTCCCCTCTCCCCCCCACCCACCCCTCTCCCCCCACTAGGGTTATGATGCAAAGTTGAGTTAAGACAGATTCAGTCTGTACATGTTTGAAAATAATCAATACTGTTAGTTATGTCTCATATATAAGGGATTTATAGTCAAAAACTTTGTTTTTACGGGTTTGTTTTATTAAATCCCTTATATTAACTTCGCGGCCGTCTCTCTCTCTCTCTCTCTCTCTCTCTCTCTCTCTCTCTGTCTTGGGCTCGGCGGGCGGGCGGGCGGAAAAACAGAAGTCAAAAATGACCCACTTTCCATGATCCGATCGAACTGAAATTTGGAACACGGACCCGTCTAACCTAACAATACATTGTATCAAAATTTCAGATCGATCGAACGTACCGTAATTAAATTAGAGCATTTTTAGTTTATCCTTATATGAGGTATGGAATTCAAAATTCACTGTTTGTTATTGTTTTTTTTCTGCCCAGTTCCACGTGAGTTTGAGTTGACGCCGACCGTCGTGCCGACACCCCCTCGCATCCCATCCCCATTTATTAAAGACAAGGGACATCACTCGGTGTCAGTCTGTAAATGTTTGAAAATAATCAATACTGTTAGTTATGTCTCATATATAAGGGATTTATAGTCAAAAACTTTGTTTTTACGGGTTTGTTTTATTTAAATCCCTTATATTAACTTCGCGGCCGTCTCTCTCTCTCTGTCTTGGGCTCGGCGGGCTCGGCGGGCGGAAAAACAGAAGTCAGAAATGACCCACTTCCCATGATCCGATCAAACTGAAATTTGGCACACGGACCCGTCTGACCTAACAATGCATCGTATCAAAATTTCAGATCGATCGAACGTACCGTAATTAAATTAATGCATTTTTAGTTTATCCTTATATGAGGTATGTAATTCAAAATTCACTGTTTGTTATTGTTTTTTTTCTGCCAGTTTCACGTGAGTTTGAGTTGACGCCGACCGTCGTGTTGACGCCGACCGTCGTGCTGACACCCCCTCACATCCCACCCCCATTTATTAAAGACAAGGGACATAACTCGGTGTCAGTCTGTAAATGTTTGAAAATAATCAATACTGTTAGTTATGTCTCATATATAAGGGATTTATAGTCAAAAACTTTGTTTTTACGGGTTTGTTTTATTAAATCCCTTATATTAACTTCACCGGCGTCTCTCTCTCTCTCTCTCTCTCTCTCTCTGTCTTGGGCTCGGCGGGCGGGCGGGCGGAAAAACAGAAGTCAAAAATGACCCACTTCCCATGATCTGATCGAACTGAAATTTGGCACACGGACCCGTCTGACCTAACAATGCATCGTATCAAAATTTCAGATCGATCGAACGTACCATAATTAAATTAATGCATTTTTAGTTTATCCTTATATGAGGTATGTAATTCAAAATTCACTGTTTGTTATTGTTTTTTTTCTGCCAGTTTCACGTGAGTTTGAGTTGACGCCGACCGTCGTGTTGACGCCGACCGTCGTGCCGACACCCCCTCACATCCCACCCCCATTTATTAAAGACAAGGGACATCACTCGTTATCAGTCTGTAAATGTTTGAAAATAATCAATACTGTTAGTTATGTCTCATATATAAGGGATTTATAGTCAAAAACTTTGTTTTTACGGGTTTGTTTTATTTTCAACCTGCATAGCAGGGCTTCTTGGATTGGCTAGGTCAGCTCTCCCCAGCTGACCACGGAACGTAACTAACGGTCGTACGATGAAGCAGAGTATAAAACGATCCCCGGAATTTAAAATAAAACCAAAAGGTAATTCCCTTGATTTGATGAATTATGTCACGTAATCACTATAAACACTTTTTTAAATCCCTTATATTAACTTCGCGGCCGTCTCTGTCTTGGGCTCGGCGGGCGGGCGGGCGGAAAAACTGAAGTCAAAAATGAACCACTTCCCATGATTCGATCGAACTGAAATTTGGCACACGGACCCGTCTGACCTAACAATGCATCGTATCAAAATTTCAGATCGATCGAACGTACCGTAATTAAATTAATGCATTTTTAGTTTATCCTTATATGAGGTATGTAATTCAAAATTCACTGTTTGTTATTGTTTTTTTTCTGCCAGTTTCACGTGAGTTTGAGTTGACGCCGACCGTCGTGTTGACGCCGACCGTCGTGCCGACACCTCCTCACATCCCACCCCCATTTATTAAAGACAAGGGACATCACTCGGTGTCAGTCTGTAAATGTTTGAAAATAATCAATACTGTTAGTTATGTCTCATATATAAGGGATTTATAGTCAAAAACTTTGTTTTTACGGGTTTGTTTTATTTAAATCCCTTATATTAACTTCGCGGCCGTCTCTCTCTCTCTCTGTCTTGGGCTCGGCGGGCGGAAAAACAGAAGTCAAAAATGACCCACTTCCCATGATCCGATCGAACTGAAATTTGGCACACGGACCCGTCTGACCTAACAATGCATCGTATCAAAATTTCAGATCGATCGAACGTACCGTAATTAAATTAATGCATTTTTAGTTTATCCTTATATGAGGTATGTAATTTAAATTCACAATTTGTTATTGTTTTTTTGCCACGTGAAAGTTTGAGCATTGAGGCGACCCAACGAAACGACGGTGCGCTTTTGTTTACATTTTACGTGTCACTCTGAGCTAGGTCAAGCGAATCGGTGACCAGACTTTTCCCCTCTCCCCCCCCACCCACCCCTCTCCCCCCACTAGGGTTATGATGCAAAGTTGAGTTAAGACAGATTCAGTCTGTACATGTTTGAAAATAATCAATACTGTTAGTTATGTCTCATATATAAGGGATTTATAGTCAAAAACTTTGTTTTTACGGGTTTGTTTTATTAAATCCCTTATATTAACTTCGCGGCCATCTCTCTCTCTCTCTCTCTCTCTCTCTCTCTCTCTCTCTGTCTTGGGCTCGGCGGGCGGGCGGGCGGAAAAACAGAAGTCAAAAATGACCCACTTTCCATGATCCGATCGAACTGAAATTTGGAACACGGACCCGTCTAACCTAACAATACATTGTATCAAAATTTCAGATCGATCGAACGTACCGTAATTAAATTAGAGCATTTTTAGTTTATCCTTATATGAGGTATGGAATTCAAAATTCACTGTTTGTTATTGTTTTTTTTCTGCCCAGTTCCACGTGAGTTTGAGTTGACGCCGACCGTCGTGCCGACACCCCCTCGCATCCCATCCCCATTTATTAAAGACAAGGGACATCACTCGGTGTCAGTCTGTAAATGTTTGAAAATAATCAATACTGTTAGTTATGTCTCATATATAAGGGATTTATAGTCAAAAACTTTGTTTTTACGGGTTTGTTTTATTTAAATCCCTTATATTAACTTCGCGGCCGTCTCTCTCTCTCTGTCTTGGGCTCGGCGGGCTCGGCGGGCGGAAAAACAGAAGTCAGAAATGACCCACTTCCCATGATCCGATCAAACTGAAATTTGGCACACGGACCCGTCTGACCTAACAATGCATCGTATCAAAATTTCAGATCGATCGAACGTACCGTAATTAAATTAATGCATTTTTAGTTTATCCTTATATGAGGTATGTAATTCAAAATTCACTGTTTGTTATTGTTTTTTTTCTGCCAGTTTCACGTGAGTTTGAGTTGACGCCGACCGTCGTGTTGACGCCGACCGTCGTGCTGACACCCCCTCACATCCCACCCCCATTTATTAAAGACAAGGGACATAACTCGGTGTCAGTCTGTAAATGTTTGAAAATAATCAATACTGTTAGTTATGTCTCATATATAAGGGATTTATAGTCAAAAACTTTGTTTTTACGGGTTTGTTTTATTAAATCCCTTATATTAACTTCACCGGCGTCTCTCTCTCTCTCTCTCTCTCTCTCTCTGTCTTGGGCTCGGCGGGCGGGCGGGCGGAAAAACAGAAGTCAAAAATGACCCACTTCCCATGATCTGATCGAACTGAAATTTGGCACACGGACCCGTCTGACCTAACAATGCATCGTATCAAAATTTCAGATCGATCGAACGTACCATAATTAAATTAATGCATTTTTAGTTTATCCTTATATGAGGTATGTAATTCAAAATTCACTGTTTGTTATTGTTTTTTTTCTGCCAGTTTCACGTGAGTTTGAGTTGACGCCGACCGTCGTGTTGACGCCGACCGTCGTGCCGACACCCCCTCACATCCCACCCCCATTTATTAAAGACAAGGGACATCACTCGTTATCAGTCTGTAAATGTTTGAAAATAATCAATACTGTTAGTTATGTCTCATATATAAGGGATTTATAGTCAAAAACTTTGTTTTTACGGGTTTGTTTTATTTTCAACCTGCATAGCAGGGCTTCTTGGATTGGCTAGGTCAGCTCTCCCCAGCTGACCACGGAACGTAACTAACGGTCGTACGATGAAGCAGAGTATAAAACGATCCCCGGAATTTAAAATAAAACCAAAAGGTAATTCCCTTGATTTGATGAATTATGTCACGTAATCACTATAAACACTTTTTTAAATCCCTTATATTAACTTCGCGGCCGTCTCTGTCTTGGGCTCGGCGGGCGGGCGGGCGGAAAAACTGAAGTCAAAAATGAACCACTTCCCATGATTCGATCGAACTGAAATTTGGCACACGGACCCGTCTGACCTAACAATGCATCGTATCAAAATTTCAGATCGATCGAACGTACCGTAATTAAATTAATGCATTTTTAGTTTATCCTTATATGAGGTATGTAATTTAAATTCACAATTTGTTATTGTTTTTTTGCCACGTGAAAGTTTGAGCATTGAGGCGACCCAACGAAACGACGGTGCGCTTTTGTTTACATTTTACGTGTCACTCTGAGCTAGGTCAAGCGAATCGGTGACCAGACTTTTCCCCTCTCCCCCCCCACCCACCCCTCTCCCCCCACTAGGGTTATGATGCAAAGTTGAGTTAAGACAGATTCAGTCTGTACATGTTTGAAAATAATCAATACTGTTAGTTATGTCTCATATATAAGGGATTTATAGTCAAAAACTTTGTTTTTACGGGTTTGTTTTATTAAATCCCTTATATTAACTTCGCGGCCATCTCTCTCTCTCTCTCTCTCTCTCTCTCTCTCTCTCTCTGTCTTGGGCTCGGCGGGCGGGCGGGCGGAAAAACAGAAGTCAAAAATGACCCACTTTCCATGATCCGATCGAACTGAAATTTGGAACACGGACCCGTCTAACCTAACAATACATTGTATCAAAATTTCAGATCGATCGAACGTACCGTAATTAAATTAGAGCATTTTTAGTTTATCCTTATATGAGGTATGGAATTCAAAATTCACTGTTTGTTATTGTTTTTTTTCTGCCCAGTTCCACGTGAGTTTGAGTTGACGCCGACCGTCGTGCCGACACCCCCTCGCATCCCATCCCCATTTATTAAAGACAAGGGACATCACTCGGTGTCAGTCTGTAAATGTTTGAAAATAATCAATACTGTTAGTTATGTCTCATATATAAGGGATTTATAGTCAAAAACTTTGTTTTTACGGGTTTGTTTTATTTAAATCCCTTATATTAACTTCGCGGCCGTCTCTCTCTCTCTGTCTTGGGCTCGGCGGGCTCGGCGGGCGGAAAAACAGAAGTCAGAAATGACCCACTTCCCATGATCCGATCAAACTGAAATTTGGCACACGGACCCGTCTGACCTAACAATGCATCGTATCAAAATTTCAGATCGATCGAACGTACCGTAATTAAATTAATGCATTTTTAGTTTATCCTTATATGAGGTATGTAATTCAAAATTCACTGTTTGTTATTGTTTTTTTTCTGCCAGTTTCACGTGAGTTTGAGTTGACGCCGACCGTCGTGTTGACGCCGACCGTCGTGCTGACACCCCCTCACATCCCACCCCCATTTATTAAAGACAAGGGACATAACTCGGTGTCAGTCTGTAAATGTTTGAAAATAATCAATACTGTTAGTTATGTCTCATATATAAGGGATTTATAGTCAAAAACTTTGTTTTTACGGGTTTGTTTTATTAAATCCCTTATATTAACTTCACCGGCGTCTCTCTCTCTCTCTCTCTCTCTCTCTCTGTCTTGGGCTCGGCGGGCGGGCGGGCGGAAAAACAGAAGTCAAAAATGACCCACTTCCCATGATCTGATCGAACTGAAATTTGGCACACGGACCCGTCTGACCTAACAATGCATCGTATCAAAATTTCAGATCGATCGAACGTACCATAATTAAATTAATGCATTTTTAGTTTATCCTTATATGAGGTATGTAATTCAAAATTCACTGTTTGTTATTGTTTTTTTTCTGCCAGTTTCACGTGAGTTTGAGTTGACGCCGACCGTCGTGTTGACGCCGACCGTCGTGCCGACACCCCCTCACATCCCACCCCCATTTATTAAAGACAAGGGACATCACTCGTTATCAGTCTGTAAATGTTTGAAAATAATCAATACTGTTAGTTATGTCTCATATATAAGGGATTTATAGTCAAAAACTTTGTTTTTACGGGTTTGTTTTATTTTCAACCTGCATAGCAGGGCTTCTTGGATTGGCTAGGTCAGCTCTCCCCAGCTGACCACGGAACGTAACTAACGGTCGTACGATGAAGCAGAGTATAAAACGATCCCCGGAATTTAAAATAAAACCAAAAGGTAATTCCCTTGATTTGATGAATTATGTCACGTAATCACTATAAACACTTTTTTAAATCCCTTATATTAACTTCGCGGCCGTCTCTGTCTTGGGCTCGGCGGGCGGGCGGGCGGAAAAACTGAAGTCAAAAATGAACCACTTCCCATGATTCGATCGAACTGAAATTTGGCACACGGACCCGTCTGACCTAACAATGCATCGTATCAAAATTTCAGATCGATCGAACGTACCGTAATTAAATTAATGCATTTTTAGTTTATCCTTATATGAGGTATGTAATTTAAATTCACGATTTGTTATTGTTTTTTTGCCACGTGAAATTTTGAGCTGACGCATTGAGGCGACCCAACGAAGCGACGGGCGCTTTTGTTTACATTTTACGTGTCACTCTGAGCTCGGTCAAGCGAATCGGTGACCAGACATTTCCCCTCTCCCCCCCACCCACCCCTCCCCCCACCCACCCCCTCCCCCCACCCCTCCCCCCACCCACCCCTCCCTCCCACCCACCCCTCCCCCCCACTAGGGTTATGATGCAAAGTTGAGTTAAGACAGATTCAGTCTGTAAATGTTTGAAAATAATCAATACTGTTAGTTATGTCTCATATATAAGGGATTTATAGTCAAAAACTTTGTTTTTACGGGTTTGTTTTATTTTGTTTTGATCTTGTCTATTCGGTAGTTTAACAGCAAACTTAATAATGTCTACAGGTGACTTTTCTTTCGATTGTTTTAATTTTTCATATTTATCCGGGATGATGTAATGCTAGTAACTTGTTTTTATGTCATTTGAGTCACATTTCAAATAAAATGATCGAAAAAAAAACTTCAAACTATTTGTACTTTTCTCTGCCCTTTAAAGGGTTAACCGGAATGATCATGTTACTGATCCGGAAATCTTCTTAGAGGGTGAACAAATTAGTTAATGAGAATGCGGTTCAAGCCGAGTGAAAAAGACGCCTTTAAAAAGGGAAGCATTGTGATTTGATAAAGTATTTCTACTAATATGAACCTATTACATTCCTGCTATCATCACTTATTCATTCATTTACTAGCCAATGCCCTCTTTATGAAAATCACCTCATGTGTTTGATGCGTAGTATTATTACACAAAACTTTTTTTAAAAGCCAAACGCATATGTTGCAAAAAGTGTTTTTTAACCAGACAATTAGTAATAGATTTAAAGGGCGTGAAACTGTAGTAGTAGTACGGTCAGTACGGTTGTTTAAATTGAAGTGCTGAATTATCACACTTTGGAATTCTAAGACTGTATTGAAAAAATGAATCTATTTTAATCCATAATAACTTAATTAGAAAAAGTCCACGTCTTTCCGCTTTCATAATTGTGGGATAATTCTCAACACAATTCTTTTATCAATCGCAAAAAATGCGGTAAATTGTACTGACAATTATGTACATTACTTTTAACATCTTTATCCTAAAGATTTTTCTCGTAAATCACGAGATCTTTTTTTATTAAAAAGACTTCAAGAACTTCTGCGCCCAGTATATAAACAAAAAATGATTATGGAAATCGGGCGCTAAAAATAAAGTTTTACAATATAAGACTGCACATGTTTTCATCTACTTTTTTCTTTACAGCCTGATCTTCTTTCGAAAGCAAAAGCATTTGCTGTTCCGCATTTTATAAATGTGATTGTTTCCACATTACAGGGGCGAATGAAAGTGTTGTTACACTTGTGGTGTTACACTCTGAAAGCTAACCTTTGCAAGGCAGGACTACAATATTCGAAAGTGGCTATTTTCAGTAGATAAATTATTGCAATTGTCATATCGAGATAGTTTGCTACTCTAAGGAGTTACTATTTAAAAAATAATTAAGACATTTGCATTTGTATACGTTTGAATTGCTTTTAAAATACAAGTATAAATGAAACAAATATTGAACATAATAAAAGTAGCAAGTCTAATTAATTTTAAACTTAGATGAATTAAACTAAATTAAAATTACAAACAAATAACTAATTACTTCCCTTGATTCACGGCATTTTTTAAAGGTATTAACACATTATTTGTCACAAGAGACTCTTTTCTAAATGCATCTCTGTTGAAATCTTATCTATTTGTTACAGATGCTATTCTATACAGACGATTATTGCGTCCAATGCTTATGCGTGGTTTATGCCCAGTCTTGCATTTTCATTAGAATTATCTTATCTGTTAAAGACGCTCCTTTTATACAGTTATAAATGTTGATATAGTGTTTCATTTCCTCGTTGCCTAAGGCAAACCATACCACGTACAAATTCCAGACGGGAATATTGAGAATGTGTGTGTTTGTTCATGCATAATAATAAGAAAAGTGTTTTATCACTATGTCTATCTGAGGGTTGTATTAGATAATAATAAATAATAAATAAATTGATTATTTATATAGCGCTGTATCCCAGTAAGGAACTGGGCTCACAGCGCTTTACATGAAAGAAATAACATACCTATAAATATTAAATTAACTTTCATATCATAACAAACACAAAAATTACAGTACATTATACATAAGCTACGTTAATCATTTACAAGAAATGTTGTTTCATTAATTTTGAAAATAAATGTTGAAAAGGTGTGTCTTAAGATTATCTTTGTTAACTATTTCCAAGTTATAATTAATTGCCTTATGTATTGGATAATTTTTCAATTTGTTATTCATTAGTTATGTTGGTTTTACATTGTAAAACGTATGCTTAATTGTTACCGACACTATTTACCGCTAATCGATATGAGTGGTGAAAGGTGGATGATATCTTATCTTTTTAAAGTCATTTATTTGTATGCACGCTTCATTACTTTTTTTTAATATTTATATTTTTTTAAAATCTTTTTTTGTTGTTGTTGTGTTTTGGTTTAAGACCAAAAAGCAAGAAGTCAATATGGATCTTCTTCAGGTATACGCTCCTACTAACGACAGTTAAGAAGAGGACAAAGAGGACTTCTACAACAGACTGAGAACCCTTATCCAAAAGTGTCCTAGGAGCAATGTGATTATTCTAATGGGCGACCTAAATGCAAAAATAGGCAGCAACAATAATGGATATGAAGAATGCATGGGAACAAATGGCCTCGGAGAGATGAACGATAATGGTGAAAGGCTAGCAGATCTATGTGCTGCAGATGGACTGATCATTGGTGGAAGTCTCTTCATGCATAGAAATATCCACAAGGCAACATGGATATCACCAGATATGTCAACGGCTAACCAAATCGACCATATCTGTATCTGCAAAAAGTTTAGAAGATCTCTCCAATATGTAATGGTAAAAAGAGGGGCAGATGTAGCCTCAGACCATCATCTACTGATTGCCCAACTAAGGCTCAAATTGAAAAAGAATTGGACAAGTGAGGGAAGCAAGCGCCAACGTTTTAAACACTACTCTTTTGAAAGGGGGACCAAAACTTAATGAGTTCAAACTTACGCTAACAAACAAATTCCAGATCTTGCAAGAACTTGGCAACGAAGTAACAGTTGACCAAAACTGGAAAAGCTTCAAAGAAATACTCACGACCACCTGTGAAGAAGTGTTGGGTCCAAGGCAACAAACGCATAAAGAATGGATCTCTAATGAAACCATGGAGAAAATCCAACAGAGGAAAAAGAAGAAGGCAAATCTCAACAACAGCCGCACCAGAACTGAAAAAGCTAGAGCATTAGCAGAATACGCAGAAGCCAATAAAGATGTTAAACGTAGTATAAGGTCAGATAAAAAGAACTACATACAAGGACTGTCAACTGAAGCAGAAGAGGCAGCTTACCATGGAAACACAAGAGATTTATTCAGTACAATAAAAAAGCTATCCGGAAAGTTCAAAAATGCAGAGAGACCTTTTAAAACTAAAGATGGGAAATCTATACCTGATGAAGAGGGTCAGAAAAAAAGATGGATAGAACATTTTGAAGAACTCCTCAACCGACCAGCCCCACAATACAAACTCAACATAGAGCCAACGGAACAAGACCTAGAAATAGACTGCAGCATACCCACAAAACAAGAGATAAACAGAGCAATTAAACAACTAAAGAAAGGCAAAGCAGCTGGTCCAGACAGAATACCAGCAGAAGCCTTGACAGCAGATATTACGACTAGCTCTGCAATGCTACACATTCTTTTCAAGAAAATATGGGAGGAAGAACAGATTCCGACGGAGTGGAAAGAAGGACATCTCATTAAGCTCCCAAAGAAAGGAGATCTTAGCTCTTGCTCCAACTATAGAGGAATAACTCTGCTATCCATACCAAGCAAAGCATTTAACAGAGTGCTGCTAAACAGAATGAGGGACGCAATAGACACCCATCTTAGAGACCAACATGCAGGTTTTAGAAAAGATAGATCATGCACTGACCAGATTGCCACCCTGAGAATTATATTGGAACAATCCCTGGAGTGGAACTCACCACTATACATCAACTTTATTGACTATGAGAAGGCTTTCGATAGTGTTTACAGGCCAACCCTGTGGAAGTTACTAAGACACTACGGGATACCACAAAAACTGACTGACATAATTAAGGCTTCCTACGAAGGACTTACATGTAGAATTGTCCATGGCCAACAAGCAACAGCGGCTTTTGAGGTACAGACCGGAGTCAGACAGGGGTGTCTGCTTTCACCATAAATCTTCTTAGAGGAAGAAAAAAATTGCTCGTGAGAATGCGTTTACGCTTAGTGAAGGAGTAGCCTTTTAAACACTGAGATGTTATAAAGTATTTCTACTTGATATTATGAACCTATTACATTCATTCCATAATAACTTTTTTTCATTCTTTATCCAATGCTCGATTTATACAATATACCGTATTTATTCGTGTATAGCGCGCACTCGTGTATAACGCGCACACTAAATTTTTTGGTTGAAATTTGGTATAAATTTTAATAAAAATTGGTTCGTGTAAGACCTGGTGTATATCGCGCATCTACCCTTTTGGTAGTTGTTTTCCGTATAAAATTTTGAGCGCTATACACGAATAAATACGGTAAATAAAATGTGTTTAATGCGTAGTATAATTAATCAAGGATAAAATAACAGTAACTAAATTTTTTCAAAGGCATGATTTTTTCAAAACTATTTAATATGTATGTATATATATATATATTATAAAATATTTAACAACACATATTTTGCCTATTGATTTTTCAACCCGTAAATTACTAAGTTATTTCATCTGTTACATAAGCTCCTGTACATAGATTATTGCAGCTCACGCTTATCCATGGTTTATGTCTATTCTTGCATTTTTAATAGATTTTAAGGATTTGAAACATTAGTGCGGTGGTGTACATTGAAGAGTGGTGTTACCACACTGGGATTCCAATACAGTGTTAAATGCATTTCTTAAAAGAATAAGTTTAGTAGTTGAACATTTCACGCGTTGACGGGTGTAAAAATAGTCCACGTAGATCCCGACTGACCAACTAAATCTTATTGTCATCATTATGAACGTTAATGTAAGTAACTTTAACTTAAAGAGTCATCTGGTGGGTAAAAATTGTAGTTCTTTTTTTAAGGAGTTTTTTCTACTACTTGTACTTCAAGAGGGTGAGACTTTTTAACAATCTCGTTAAAAACTACCTGATCTTCCATGGCCTGATTCAGTATTTTGTTCAAAAGTTTTGTCACAGTCACTGGTCAGGAAGTTTTTGTTGACGTTGAATAAAAGTAGGGTTAAGTGGCTATCAATGGGTAAAATAGGATATAAAGAAATCCAAATAAAAAATTTAATGTTATCAGCTTTGTATTATTGAAGATTTCTGAAATGAATACTTTGAACAGTAACAAGTTCTTGTATGTACAATCATTTTAGTTAAAGCTTAGACAGAAAAACTGTTTCTAGAAAAAAAAATAATTGTGAATTATATGAATGGTTTGTTTGTAGTGTGTTTGACATTTGAGGAATTGTTTACATTTCTGTTTATTCTAAGTTCAAGTCTAAATAAAATATTTGTTTGATTCTCGTTTTATTATTTGTATGGAGTTACCATTAAATGTCATTTAAGTGCTTTTAAGGGTGCATAGTAAACATTGTGATAAAGAAAAAAAAATATATGTATATGCAGACAAACATCTAAACTTAAAATTAAGCTTTAGGTATGCACTCACATAAACTTTAGAAATGCACTTACACAATTAGCTTAAGATATGCACTTACACAATTAGCTCAAAATATGCACTTACACAATTAGCTTAAGATATGCACTTACACAATTAGCTCAAAATATGCACTTACACAATAAGCTCAAAATATGCACTTACACAATTAGCTCAAAATATGCACTTACACAATTAGCTCAAAATATGCACTTACACAATTAGGTCAAAATATGCACTTACAAAATTAGCCTAAGATATGCACTTACAGACATTAGCTTAAGATATGCATTTAAGTACATAATCAGCTTTAGGTATGCAATTGCACGATAAAATATCAGACTACAATGTATCATAAAATACTATCTGATCCTCTACGATAATTTTTTTTTATTATATTATTTTTTGTGTGTGGTCGGGTGTTAGGAGTAGGATTTTGCCTACCAACCTATCATTTAAAGTAAATGTCTAAGGTTGAAGTACTTCTGAAGAGAAACAACACACAACGAAGCAACATTGGGTACTCATAGGGAACATCGTAATCATGATAAACTTTGATGTTCCTCATTGACCTAGTTTCTGTCACACAATCAACGACCATTTGAAAACTCTGTAACTGAAACAAGAGATTTGACACGTGACATTGTTTATTCTATTAGATTGTTGGCTTACATGGAAAAAAAGACTACGTACAATGAGACACTACATGGTAAAAAATAAAATAAAAATGAAGGCTGCAACATTGTTTTTATTGAGTTTATTACTATCATAACTAAATGCAATGATTATTTATATTTGTTAGTTTTAAATTTCAAGATAAATAAAAACAACCCGTACAAAACCAAGTTTTTGACTATAAATCCTTTATGTATGAGACATAACTAAAAGAATGTTCATTATAATACGCTGCGCAAGACCATACAAAAATACATCATTGCAGTTGCGGTGGTCGAGTGGCAGCGCACTGGACTGTCGTACCGATGGTCACGGGTTCGAATCCGTGTGAAGGCAAGGGTTTGTTCCCGGGGCCTAGGGCGTCCCTGAGTCACCCCGCTCCTAATGGGTACCTAACACTACATGTAGTTAGGCGGCTGGGTAATGCGTGGAACCCACAAAGCCGTGGCTTGTGAATGCTGCATCACTTGCCAACAGATCATCTGTCATGGTCTGTGGACGCAACTATCTTCTGCATAGAAGGAGCGTCTGTATAGATAAGATAAGATAAGATAACATGATACATATGAATAAATAAAATAATCAAAAAAATAAATAATTTAATTACGGTACATGCAATCGATCTGAAATTTTGATACATTGTTTTTATCATCGGTGCAAAACAGCCTTGAAAATTTCAGCTCGCTAGCTTACGAGAAAGTGGGTTAAAAATCAATCAAAAATTTTGGCGACAAGCAAGAGCGCAAGCAAGCAACCAGACACCACGAGTTAATATAAAGGATTTAATTTTTAAAAACCCGTAAAAAACAAAGTTTTTGACTATAAATCCCTTATGTACGAGACATAACTAAAAGAATGTTCATTATAATACGCAGCGCAAGACCATCCAAAAATACAAAATTGTAGTTGTGTCGTAAAACATGTTTAATATAATGCGCACCGATCAGGAATATGTTGATAAAAAGTGTTGTCAATAAAATACGCACCTTATTGCACGACAGAAAGGTTGTTCAATATAATGCGTACCCTTACACTCTATCTCAAAAAATAGCATGATACATTGGAATCGATATAATAACCTAAAAAATCAATAATTCAATTACGGTACATGTGATCGATCTGAAATTTTGATACATTGTTTTTATCATCGGTACAAAACTGCCTGCAAATTTCAGCTTGCTAGCTTACGAGAAAGTGTGTTAAAAATGTATCCAAAGTTTTGGCGACAAGCAAGGGTGCAAGCAAGCAACCAGACACCACGAGATAATATAAAGGATTTAAAAGGTGTTACATTTTGGTTCAGATGGAGGTTATTTAATAGCAATACAGGGAGTTTACTGGTGATCTAATGAACATAAAATCTTCACATTTATTTCTTATTAAATCTTCATGTCGTTAACGTTCGTCGTCTTGTTGTGTCGTTTTTTAAGCCTGCCCATTTAATATTTTCTTTAATAGTATCTTAAATACGTTGTGTTACTTCTAGAGCTAGATGATACTATCACGTTTGAATTCTATTCAAACTAGCGTATCACCCATCAAAAATGACGGAAGTTTTCAGCTGAAATCTATTTATCTTATAAAAAATGCACTTTTTTTAGGCCGACCTTTTTTCAAAAGCCCAACTAACTTGTCCTTGTTTGATAAATATGAAATATTAAACTTTCTGAAATGTACACAAAGTTTTTTATAATAGGGGTTGCAGGGCGCCTATGGCACCCACTTAATTTTTTGATTTTATAATTAACCACCATCTAATTCTCTTTTTATAATGTTTCCTTTTCCAAAATTAAAATATGATCGAAAACAATGACGTCATATAATATTTTTTTACAGGGCATATTTCATTTGCACACATTTTGATGCTTTGGTGCAGTAATTTGGTTTTTACTGCTTTCCAAAATTAGTAGCGTCAGGACTGACAGACACTACTGACTTGCGTGACAATTGCAAATTATATTGTTTAATCTTTGGAAATTATTAACAAAAAAGGAGTCTGGGAATTGTGGCGTATATTGGAAAAGGAAAGTTTATAATTTTCCTCCCTATATTAAGAGCGAATTAAAGTTGAGTGACATTTTCCGTATACCATATACTCATGAAACATAGGCGCAAATGATTGTATTTAAAAACAAAACAAATTTCTTTAACTGTTCTAATGACTTATTTTTCGGTTCTGATAGATAAGGATTTAAAAAAAATAAAACGATCATTTCACAGCTAAAAATCATATTTTTAATAAACGTTTAAATATGATTAATAATGTGAATGAAATTAGCAATTCTTATTAACTTAAAACTTAGGTTAATTGCAACTAATTTTCAAAGGCCCTTTTTTTATAAACGTTTCTTTTTTTATTGTCGGCTGTTTTTGTCTATTTGGTTGTAAAACATACTCTATGTTGTTCCCAGAAGATGGTGATCTGAGGCAACATCAGCTCCCCTCTTAACACGTACGTCTTGGAGAGATCGCCTGGATTTTTTACAAATACATACATGGTCTATTTGGTTCATCGTTCTCATGACCGGTGAGACCCATGTAGCTTTGTGAATTCTCTTGTGCTGGAAAATAATCCCCCTTATGACCAGGTCTGCTGTGGCACATAAGTCCGCAAACCTCTCACCATTGAGTTGCATCTCGCCTATCCCTTGCTGTCCCATAACCTCTTCGTACCCTGTGTTGCTATTGCCGATCTTTGCATTAAAGTCTCCCATGAGGATGACGACGTTCGTCCGTGGGTGACCCTGGACTATGGTCATTACACTATTGTATAATTCTTCTTTGTCTCCTTCTTCACTTTCATTAGTTGGTGCGTAACATTGGATAACATCTAGGTTGATGTTAAGTTTCTTTGTCCGAAAGGCTGCTAAAAGAATTCGAGTTCCATGGGCCTCCCATCCAATGAGTGCTCCTTGTGCTGCCCTTGATAGCATCATAGCAACACCCAGGGTATGCGGGGCATAGTCTTCTTCGTGTCACTAAATACACACTTAAATGACAACAAACCATGGTTTGAAAGAAATAATACGGGTTTTTATAGGGGAGGGGGAGGCAAAGCTTTGTGACGTCAAATTAGAGGGGGGGTCTAAGTTTTTATGACGCAGTGTGACGAGGGGGTTAAATATTGGCAAAAATCGCGTAACGTCATTTATGGACAGTCCCTTTCACAAAATGCATACATTTACTTGAATTTTTAGTTTAAAACATAATGTTTGGCTCTCACAGAATTACTTTTCAAAATATGTAGTGTTTATAGCTCTCTCAGACAGAAGGTGTTCCGACACCTGCCCTAGAGAGCTTCAACTAAAGATGTAGTTGAACACTTTTAACCGTCCATCTGAGCAAAAAATTAATGATAACATTAATTTTCATGAAACATGTTAATAAATAATTCTGAGCTTTTTTATTTAAAAATAAAAACTTGCAGAAAATTGTCAAAGAAAGAGATTTAATATCATTTGTCCAACATTAAGACTACTTGTTTGTATCCGACGATGAGATCCGT
The DNA here is from genome assembly GCA_944989445.1 of Ampullaceana balthica. Classification (NCBI taxonomy): domain Eukaryota; kingdom Metazoa; phylum Mollusca; class Gastropoda; family Lymnaeidae; genus Ampullaceana; species Ampullaceana balthica. The sequence continues at coordinate 40,800 of CALYLW010002435.1, forward strand.
TATGAAAGTGAAATTTGTAAACAACACAATCACTCGATATCAATACACATCAAAGACAATTTTTGGAAGGAGCACACTAATAAACATCTTAATCATGACTAAATTAATTTACTCATGGAATATATTTGACATCCCTCCGAAGACCTTACCAAAAATTAACTTAATGATTAGGAAATTTCTTTTTAAAAACACAAAATGGAATATAAATAAAGCAACTTTAATGCCGAGTAGCCTAAATTAGACGCAGGAACAAATCTGCAAGATATAGAAACAAAGATTAAAGTCATGAGGATCAGACATCTAGGACAAGCAATCAAGGACCACAAGGAAGACTCTCTAATGCATTATTACATAGGGGTCAGACTGACACGTCTGACACCTATTGATAATAAAACGCCAAATTATCGGGGGACGAGACTCCCCTCATTTTATCAAACAAGCTTACGTGCTACACGGAATAACGAGAGTTTATTCAACAAAACCAAAAAGGGAATCTATGATCATCTGAGAAAGCGATAGAAAACCCATTATCTCGAGAGAATCAAGTGGTTGCGACATTTCAACAAGATAGAAATAGAGGACATTTTTAAAAACTTACATATTAAAGGAATAGAACCTAGAGCTAGAGAATAACTTTCCTATTAATATATAACATGACACCAACTTCAGAAAGACCTGAACAACAAACACTACAAAGGCCAAGATGTCCACTCTGTAAATATTTAATAATAGAGACAGAGAGACACCTGTTCATGGAATGCAAAGAAAAACTAAATCCACATTAACACAACTTTTGAAAGCTGGAACAAGCTACCTAGTAAATATAGATGAAGCAATAACATAAAACACTATTCCTAAATCCCATATTGCAACTCAACATGTCATCAGCCTACGACTGATGGCAGAATATAGACAGCACATATTGCAGTGCAGAACTAATGTAATAATTTCAATAAACACATATATACGGAATCTTTAATAGACACAATATTTAGAGCAAAAATTCAAAACTTAATAGACCAAATATATAACTAAAACTAATACCCAATCTAAACGGGATGAAAATTAATCAATTAAGAGCATGGCATATGCTCAAGCTGTAAATAAATGTAAATATGTATATTATACATTTTCTGTGCATAAAATGTAAAGGCAATAACTACGGACAGTGTCTACGCTCAGAAATTCGCTCTTTTCCTTTCAGAGAGGAATCGACAGAATCCTGGAAACAGTCACGGAAAAGTCAACTTGAGGAAACAGGCACGGACAAGTCCACTGGAGGAAACAGACACGGACAAGTCAACTGGAGGAACAGCCATCACCGATCATACTTTTCCCCAACACTTTGTTTCACACCATGTCACTCATCGTCCCTCTCATTCTCACATTTCCTTTTTACATGGCTTATCACTCACATCATCATGCCTGTCTAGTCTTTTAAATTTGTTCACTGTTACTGCTTTCTCATTGTAGACAATATTGTCCATTCGTATCATTCATAATTTTGAAAAAGAAAAAAAACAAACAAACAAACAAACAATCGCTAAGTCCAAAAAGGGACTGCAGCGGAGATCCATGAGAGAAGTTTGAAGTTTCTGCTGCAACCACCTTTTTTGAAAACGATGGTTCCCTCAAAGTTTGAAGCTCTTTATTTCGTTTCTTAAATGAGGTATATATTTACCTACAATAACAATTCTTGAATATCTAGTTTTATGATAAACTGGAATCCTGGAACGTATATTACAACAATAAATGATGTTGGTTTTTGACTGTGATATTATAATTACATAGTCAATAAGTATACTCATACTCATTGATATATTTTAAAACATCTAACACTAATAAAACAGTACATGAGATCAATGCTGAGTGTAGTTTGTATATTTCTATTCAACTGTAAATACGTTTATTATACATATTTCTATATTCATAAAGAACAGCTAATTTGATAAAATGACATTCTCCTTAAGTAGAAATCGTATCTAAAGCTCTGCTTTATCTTAATTGAAACCCCGGAAATTGATCTCTATCTGATATAGTATTTTTCCGTCTTAAATCAATACGTAGACGCATGTAAAGTTTACGGTTTAAACAGTTACACGATCTGTATTTTCTTATGATAAGGAAATAGTTAAAATCAGAGGCGAATTCTAAACCAATGTCTAAAAATAAATGTTTCAACCGATTATAAAAAAAATTAATAGCTTTGTTGTTTTGTTTTGTTTTTCAGAAAAACCTTATTACAAACTTCATGAACGTGTCTTTTGTCGTCTGTGTTTTTCCCCTTACGTCTTCTTGTATCTCTACGATGAAAACATATTTTTAAACTAAAAACTTATGAAAAATAGGCCCGAAAAAATTACAACAAATTACCTTTAACATTGCTGAGCTAAACAATAAAGTAATAATCCTCTCTTCATAAATTTGTCGTTGGCTAGAACGATAAAAATAATGGACCTACTGTTCTGTTATCAAATTTTGTAATCCACGGCTCTATTTTCGTCAGCTGTAATCTGAAATGACCGCAATCGACAATTTGCAATGTTTTTGTTCTTTTTTTTAAAAAATTTATATTTTACATACGCTGAATACATTTTCCACTAAAAAATATTATAACCAAGAGCAAAGTAGTAATCATACATAAAGCAATTAATTCTAATTTAGAAATACAACACAAAGATAACTTAATACAACCCTCAGATAGACATAAGGATAAAAACACCTTTCTTATTCCGTATGCAAGAACAAACACATACAAGTTTTCCTTCTTCCCGTCCGGAATTCGGGCGTGGAATGGGTTGCCTGAAGAATCCAGGAAAACCAGCACTTTATCAACATTTAAATCTCTAATAAAAATGCAGGACTAAACACAAACCATAGATAAGCGTAGGACGCAATTATCTTCTGTATAGAAGGAGCGTCTGTAAACAGATAAGATAAGATAATTAATGAAAAGCAATTAAGAATTTTGAGTTACATCCCATATTTCTGTATTCGCCGAAGGAATCTCCTCTGGCAGCCACAATTGTTGGTAGCCGCTTTTGAATTTTTATTTTTATTCATCATTAGTTGTTATTAGTTGTTTAATTTCAATTCATCATTAGTTGTTATTAGTTGTTTAATTTCAATTCATCATTAGTTGTTATTAGTTGTTTAATTTCAATTCATCATTAGTTGTTATTAGTTGTTTAATTTCAATTCATCATTAGTTGTTATTAGTTGTTTAATTTCAATTCATCATTAGTTGTTATTAGTTGTTTCAGTTTCATTTCAATTCATCATTAGTTATTATTAATAGTTGTTTAATTTCAATTCATCATTGTTATTTCCAGTGTTCTTCTTGCAGCTTTGGCGATTATACTGTAATTGCACTTGAAAAAAATGCAAAATCCAATCGGGTGTTTTCATCATCAAAATAATTTCAAACCCTTCATTAAAATCTGAATTGAAAGCATCCAACTGATTACAATCAGAAAGTATGTCTTCAAATCCTATTTCTGCTCCTGATAAATTTGGTAACTGACTGAATTCTCTTCGTCAAAAATTTCTTATGTATATGTAGCCGTGTGGTGGCTTAAATTTAATACAGGTTCACAAATGTGGGACTAAAGCAGTTGTTTATAACAGTGTTTTATTCAACAACAATGGAGGAACTTTCTGCACCACGTTCACTTCTTTCTTTCTAGCGCATCAAACTGTCATTCTCTCTCTACTTCCTTCTTCTCTCATACCACCTAGTGTATCTCGGTGAGGTGCACATGGTGCGGCGCTATGTGGGTGTGCACACTACCACATTATTAATAATCTCTCTCAAAGACCAGGGGCAGTGTTACTGGCCCGCTGGCGTGGTGAACTCCAGTCACATCGAGGGCTGGAGTGAACCTGCAGTGACGGACTTCTGAGGTTTAACTCTAGCAGACGGCTACATATAGAAGAATGTTCGTCCCACTGGCAGAAATGACAGATTAAAAAAAAATTCAATTCATCAACTTGAAGCTGAAGATAATTTTAAATAAATTTTGAGACAATCTCGTCAGGTAAGACAGGTAACTTTTGGATTGCATTAAATTTGATATTTACGAATCATTTATAGCCCTCAAGAAATCGAACCCTGAGTTAAATAGTTTATAAAACCTTTCTAAACAAACACCCGTGACAACAGACGAACTTCTGTATGAAGCTGCACACTATTAAACTCTGTATCCTCTTCAATACAAAAATGTGTAAATGATATGCCAGTCAATGATTTGATTTTTTATTATGTACATAGATTATAATTAAATATTTTAATGACGCATCTAGGTATGCATTTAAATGTGTGGCAACTAGATGTTGACGATGAATGATACAGATTACCGTGAATTCATTCGGCACATAATTTTTTAATATTCAAGAAAACCCAAATTTCCTTGATATTATTAGATGCTGGCTTGTGTAGCTCAGTGCGTATTACTTAACTTAAAGCTGGTATAATTAGTTTTCCACAAATAGTATGAGGTTTATTACAATTTGACAATAATTAACGTAATTTCGTATAAAGCCAGTGAGCCATAGCCATCTTGTGTGGTTGCGGTTGAATAGATTTTGGTCAAAGTCAGTTGTTTGAATATTTTAAAAAATATTTTAGAGTACGAAAAGCGGATAAATCCTGTTTCTTTTTTATCACCATAAATTTTAGTCAAATTGTCTTGTAGTGTGAAAGACTTTATAGCTTCGCGAATATATAAATCTAATTGTCTAAATACGTTCTTCTCTATTTGATGCTATCGTCACCACTTTAAAGAAATTTTTCCGCACCCCCTCCCCTTTTTCTTTTTTTAAAACTGCGTCACCGCACCCCATGGATTGCTGCAGCGCCCACCACTGTGCTAAGCCATAAATGAAAAAAAATGAACCAGCCACAAGAAATTGTTTACATCTAGCGCAGTCTATACTGTTGGTAGAAGAAAGCTAGAAATTCATTGACATATTATCCCTTATTAAAGGGACCGAAAACAGGTGGCTTGCCACTTGGATAAATAAAGCTTACAGGCAAACAATGAACATTCTGTCTTTCTTCAATTAGGCAAAGAAGTAATTGATCGTAAATGCATTATATTTATAGTTGTCTTAATTTTAGGAAACTAGGTTTCTAAAAAATGTATTTTTCCTTCAATTAAAAAAAAATATATACATGATATTTATGTATCTGCACTATAAAGTGTAGGCACACAAATAAGTAATAATATGTCGTAACGACTTATAGATTGCAATTAAAACGAAGTTAAAGAAAATAATAATATGTGCTTCTCATTAATACTGCCGCTTAAATTTTCTCAATTACAATCTCATGTTAAGTAAGTTTATAGCGGTGCTTTTTAGTGCTGTTTTCAGATTTAACAATAGATCATAGTTTAATTTGCAAATTGTCCCATATATGTTATATTTGAGTTCAAACTTGTGTCAATGATTTCATTTCAATTTATATATACTGTATGGAATGTTTTCGAATTTGTTTTATTGAATTTACCTGCTAAACAACTATAACAATCAAGCAACATTATCAAACTAAAATACAGCACTAAGAATCAGAAATCTCTAACAAACTGAGAGACAACACTTACAATAAAACAATTCTTTCAGAAAGACAGACAATGTTAACAAACAGACAACTTTTACACACGGAAAATTCTAACATCTGTATTATTTAGGGAATTTAAAAAAAATAATAAACCTCTGCCATTAAACAACCATAACAATAATAACAAACTTATAGACATACAACACAAACCATCCTAAACACAGACAACCCTAACATATCTTGCAAACTGACAGACCACACTAACATTAGTAAATGTAACAGACACAACTTAAAGAAAGATAATTGTTAAATACAGACAACTCTTACAACTAGACAGACAACAAAAACTATCAGACAACTCTTAAAATTAAACAGACAACTAAAACATTCAGACAACTCTAATACAGACATTTAGGACAGACAACACTAACGTATCAATTGGTTTCTGACATGACAGCGATAATTGATAACAGACAGAGATAAACCCTAATACCTGTTAGGACAATAATAGACAGAGATAACCCTTATCACCTGTGACGACGATTGATAACACACAGAGATAACCTATATCACATGTGACGACAATTGATAACATACAGAGATAACCCCTATCACATGTAACTACAGTTGATAACATACAGAGATAACCCATATCACATGTGACGACAATTGAAAGCATACAGATATAACCCCTATCACAAGTGACGACAGTTGATAACATACAGAGATAACACCTATCACATTTGACGACAGATGATAACATACAGAGATAACCCCTATCACATGTGACGACAGTTGATAACATACAGAGATAACCCCTATCACATGTGACAACAGTTGATAACATACAGAGATAACCCCTATCACATGTGACGACAGTTGATAACATACAGAGATAACACCTATTACATGTGACGACAGTTGATAAAATGCAGAGATAACCCGTATCACATGTGACGAACATCACGGGACTCTTAAGCCTCTTGCTATAGCTCCTGGTCTGTGACCCGTGACACGAAAATAACAGGGATAATAAAACATGCCATAGGCACACACTTCCCCTATTTTAGATCGAAGTACACGAGAGAAGCTGAATAGCACGGTAGATCGGAGTACATGAGAGAAGCTGACTAGCACGGTAGATCGGAGTACCTGAGAGAAGCTGACTAGCACGTTAGATCGGAGTACACGAGAGAAGCTGACTAGCACGGTAGATCGGAGTACATGAGAGAAGCTAACTAGCACAATAGATCGGAGTACCTGAGAGAAGCTGACTAGCACGTTAGATCGGAGTACACGAGAGAAGCTGACTAGAACGTTAGATCGGAGTACCTGAGAGAAGCTGACTAGCACGTTAGATCGGAGTACACGAGAGAAGCTGAATAGCACGTTAGATCGGAGTACACGAGAGAAGCTGAGAAGCACGTTAGATCGGAGTACACGAGAGAAGCTGACTAGCACGTTAGATCGGAGTACATGAGAGAAGCTGTCTAGCACGTTAGATCGGAGTACACGAGAGAAGCCGAATAGCACGGTAGATCGGAGTACAGAGAGAAGCTGACTAGCACGGTAGATCGGAGTACATGGGAGAAGCTGACTAGCAAGGTTTTTCGGAGTACATGAGATAAGCTGACTAGCATGGTAGGTCGGCGTACATGAGAGAAGCTCACTAGCAAGGTAGATCAAAGTACATGAGAGAAGCTGACTAGCACGGTAGATCGGAGTACATGAGAGAAGCTGACTAGCACGGTAGATCGGAGAACATGAGAGAAGCTGACTAGCACTGTAGATTGGAGTACATGAGAGAAGCTGACTAGCACGGTAGATCGGAGTACATGAGAGAAACTGACTAGCACTGTAGATTGGAGTACATGAGAGAAACTGACTAGCACGGTAGATCGGAGAACATGAAAGAAGCTGACTAGCACTGTAGATTGGAGTACATGAGAGAAGCTGACTAGCACGGTAGATCAGAGTACATGAGTGAAGCTGACTAGCACGGTAGATCAGAGTACATGAGTGAAGCTGACTAGCACGGTAGATCAGAGTACATGAGTGAAGCTGACTAGCACGGTAGATCAGAGTACATGAGTGAAGCTGACTAGCACGGTAGATCAGAGTACATGAGTGAAGCTGACTAGCACGGTAGATCAGAGTACATGAGTGAAGCTGACTAGCACGGTAGATCAGTATACATGAGTGAAGCTGACTAGCACGGTAGATCGGAGTACATGAGTGAAGCTGACTAGCACGGTAGATCGGAGCACATGAGAGAAGCTGACTTACAAGCACACATTTATAAAAAAAATATTTAAATAATGTTTTCGATGGGGCTTGAACCCATGAAGTGATAACCACTACACTACGAATCATATACTATTCTTTGTATGAACGCAACTGAACTTAAGAAGCTTTGTTGGTCTGAAAAAATGCACACCTACCCCACTTTTTTTTTACACTCACTTCGCTTGATTGGTTGACCCTAGCGATGGTCATTCGTTATACTTATTAGCCGATAGTCGCTTTGGTGAATTATCAATGTACATAATTTGCAATGTATGTCACGTCCCATCTGTCCCGTCTGTCCTGTCCGTGACGCTACTAATTTTAGAAAGCAGCGCACCAAATTACTGTACCAAAAAATAACTCTTTTCGAACGTTCCGCATAAAATTATTCAATACGGAAATAAATGAATAAAATAAAAATAAATAAAATAAATGAAATTTCTGCATTCCTTTATTTTTTAATCTGATGTGTATTTATTTGTAAACT
>CALYLW010002436.1:0-49056 GCA_944989445.1 Ampullaceana balthica
ACAAGATGTTTGATAATGTCTATGACAAGATGTTTGATAATGTCTATGACAAGATGTTTGATAATGTCTATGACAAGATGTTTGATAATGTCTATGACAAGATGTTTGATAATGTCTATGACAAGATGTTTGATAATGTCTATGACAAGATGTTTGATAATGTCTATGACAAGATGTTTGATAATGTCTATGACAAGATGTTTGATAATGTCTATGACAAGATGTTTGATAATGTCTATGACAAGATGTTTGATAATGTCTATGACAAGATGTTTGATAATGTCTATGACAAGATGTTTGATAATGTCTATGACAAGATGTTTGATAATGTCTATGACAAGATGTTTGATAATGTCTATGACAAGATGTTTGATAATGTCTATGACAAGATGTTTGATAATGTCTATGACAAGATGTTTGATAATGTCTATGACAAGATGTTTGATAATGTCTATGACAAGATGTTTGATAATGTCTATGACAAGATGTTTGATAATGTCTATGACAAGATGTTTGATAATGTCTATGACAAGATGTTTGATAATGTCTATGACAAGATGTTTGATAATGTCTATGACAAGATGTTTGATAATGTCTATGACAAGATGTTTGATAATGTCTATGACAAGATGTTTGATAATGTCTATGACAAGATGTTTGATAATGTCTATGACAAGATGTTTGATAATGTCTATGACAAGATGTTTGATAATGTCTATGACAAGATGTTTGATAATGTCTATGACAAGATGTTTGATAATGTCTATGACAAGATGTTTGATAATGTCTATGACAAGATGTTTGATAATGTCTATGACAAGATGTTTGATAATGTCTATGACAAGATGTTTGATAATGTCTATGACAAGATGTTTGATAATGTCTATGACAAGATGTTTGATAATGTCTATGACAAGATGTTTGATAATGTCTATGACAAGATGTTTGATAATGTCTATGACAAGATGTTTGATAATGTCTATGACAAGATGTTTGATAATGTCTATGACAAGATGTTTGATAATGTCTATGACAAGATGTTTGATAATGTCTATGACAAGATGTTTGATAATGTCTATGACAAGATGTTTGATAATGTCTATGACAAGATGTTTGATAATGTCTATGACAAGATGTTTGATAATGTCTATGACAAGATGTTTGATAATGTCTATGACAAGATGTTTGATAATGTCTATGACAAGATGTTTGATAATGTCTATGACAAGATGTTTGATAATGTCTATGACAAGATGTTTGATAATGTCTATGACAAGATGTTTGATAATGTCTATGACAAGATGTTTGATAATGTCTATGACAAGATGTTTGATAATGTCTATGACAAGATGTTTGATAATGTCTATGACAAGATGTTTGATAATGTCTATGACAAGATGTTTGATAATGTCTATGACAAGATGTTTGATAATGTCTATGACAAGATGTTTGATAATGTCTATGACAAGATGTTTGATAATGTCTATGACAAGATGTTTGATGATGTCTATGACAAGATGTTTGATAATGTCTATGACAAGATGTTTGATAATGTCTATGACAAGATGTTTGATAATGTCTATGACAAGATGTTTGATAATGTCTATGACAAGATGTTTGATAATGTCTATGACAAGATGTTTGATAATGTCTATGACAAGATGTTTGATAATGTCTATGACAAGATGTTTGATAATGTCTATGACAAGATGTTTGATAATGTCTATGACAAGATGTTTGATAATGTCTATGACAAGATGTTTGATAATGTCTATGACAAGATGTTTGATAATGTCTATGACAAGATGTTTGATAATGTCTATGACAAGATGTTTGATAATGTCTATGACAAGATGTTTGATAATGTCTATGACAAGATGTTTGATAATGTCTATGACAAGATGTTTGATAATGTCTATGACAAGATGTTTGATAATGTCTATGACAAGATGTTTGATAATGTCTATGACAAGATGTTTGATAATGTCTATGACAAGATGTTTGATAATGTCTATGACAAGATGTTTGATAATGTCTATGACAAGATGTTTGATAATGTCTATGACAAGATGTTTGATAATGTCTATGACAAGATGTTTGATGATGTCTATGACAAGATGTTTGATAATGTCTATGACAAGATGTTTGATAATGTCTATGACAAGATGTTTGATAATGTCTATGACAAGATGTTTGATAATGTCTATGACAAGATGTTTGATAATGTCTATGACAAGATGTTTGATAATGTCTATGACAAGATGTTTGATAATGTCTATGACAAGATGTTTGATATGTCTATGACAAGATGTTTGATAATGTCTATGACAAGATGTTTGATAATGTCTATGACAAGATGTTTGATAATGTCTATGACAAGATGTTTGATAATGTCTATGACAAGATGTTTGATGATGTCTATGACAAGATGTTTGATATGTCTATGACAAGATGTTTGATGATGTCTATGACAAGATGTTTGATAATGTCTATGACAAGATGTTTGATAATGTCTATGACAAGATGTTTGATAATGTCTATGACAAGATGTTTGATATGTCTATGACAAGATGTTTGATAATGTCTATGACAAGATGTTTGATAATGTCTATGACAAGATGTTTGATAATGTCTATGACAAGATGTTTGATGATGTCTATGACAAGATGTTTGATGATGTCTATGACAAGATGTTTGATAATGTCTATGACAAGATGTTTGATAATGTCTATGACAAGATGTTTGATAATGTCTATGACAAGATGTTTGATGATGTCTATGACAAGATGTTTGATAATGTCTATGACAAGATGTTTGATGATGTCTATGACAAGATGTTTGATGATGTCTATGACAAGATGTTTGATGACATCTATGACCAGATGTTTGATGACATCTATGACAGATGTTTGATGACATCTATGACAAGATGTTTGATTATGTCTTAGAAGGCACATATCGCCTTACTTTGGTTGTACATGTGTTAACGAGTGTGTACGCGCCCGGCCGGTTGAGATTGGATAGATAGAGAAAAAGGAACTATAGAGTGAGAGAAAGAGAAGTGGAATTTATGCAGAGTAAAAATGTACTTTACAATATTGATATCTTTTCACTCGGGCTGTTTGCCATAGCTGAATCGTCCACGTGACATACCAGCAGAAATGTCAATCATTTGACCTTGACTGATTTGATACCGGCGACTTTCTGTAAGTCCAGGTGTCGAGATAAGATAAACCTCAAATCTGACGACTAAAGGAAAGTGTCTTTATGTCAGGGAGAATCTGGCCATTGGCCAAACAAGTGACAATATGGGCCATTGGCCAAAGTGTTTGTTCTCTGTACAATTGATCACAATCTGAGATGTAGATGGTTGTACACAAACAGGTTGGAATGTTATATCCATGGTTGACATTGAGTTTAGTAGATTCACCAAATAGTTACACAAACAGGTTGGAATGTTATATCCATGGTTGACATTGAGTATAGATTCACCAAATAGTTACACAAACAGGTTGGAATGTTATATCCATGATTGACATTGAGTTTAGATTCACCAAATAGTTACACAAACAGGTTGGAATGTTATATCCATGATTGACATTGAGTTTAGATTCACCAAATAGTTACACAAACAGGTTGGAATGTTATATCTATGATTGACATTGAGTTTAGATTCACCAAATAGTTACACAAGTAGGTTGGAATGTTATATCCATGATTGACATTGAGTTTAGATTCACCAAATAGTTACACAAACAGGTTGGAATATTATATCCATGATTGACATTGAGTTTAGATTCAAGAAATAGTTACACAAACAGGTTGGAATGTTATATCCATGATTGACATTGAGTTTAGATTCACAAAATAGTTACACAAGTAGGTTGGAATGTTATATCCATGATTGACATTGAGTTTAGATTTACCAAATAGTTACACAAACAGGTTGGAATATTATATCCATGATTGACATTGAGTTTAGATTCACCAAATAGTTACACAAACAGGTTGGAATGTTATATCCATGATTGACATTGAGTTTAGATTCACCAAATAGTTACACAAGTAGGTTGGAATGTTATATCCATGATTGACATTGAGTTTAGATTCACCAAATAGTTACACAAACAGGTTGGAATATTATATCCATGATTGACATTGAGTTTAGATTCACCAAATAGTTACATAAACAGGTTGGAATGTTATATCCATGATTGACATTAAGTTTAGATTCACCAAGTAGTTAAATTCGTGAGAACACAAGCCAAGTAGAAAAAAAAATTTTATTGTCAACATTTTTAAAAAAAATTATTGAAACCTGTTTTATTTCAATCTCAAATTTAATTGATGTATATCTCTGCTCCCACAATAAAGGTTGTAATTTGTACAGTAGGGACTTATTATCTTGTCTGTTACAGACGCTACTACTTCTATACAGAAGTTTATTGTGCCCTTCGCTTATCCAGGGCCGTCTTAACGCATAGGCCCGTTGGACATTTGCCCGGGGGCCCACGAGCATAGGGGCCTCATGGGAAAATGTTTATTTATATATATTTTGTATATTTATTTTTTATTTCTGCGGGGGAAAGCCCCAAAACTATTTCTTTGCCCGGGGGGCCAAAATGTTGTAAAGACGGCTTTGAGCTTATCCATGATTTGTGTCTAGTACTGCACTTTTAATAGAGTTTTAAAAGTTGATGACGTGTTGATTTTCATGGTTCTTCGGGCTCCCATGCCACGGACGAGAAGAACGTGAATTAATTAGTATATGTTTGTTATTGTATACGAAATAAAAAAATGTGTTTATCCTTATGTCTATCTGATGGTTGTATTAAGTTATCTTTGTGTTGTGGTTCCAAGTTAGAATGTATTGCCTGGTGTATGTATTTCTACTTGGTTCTTTTTTTTAAACCGTTTTTTATTTTTATTTTATTTTATTTTAAAAATTTTTAAATGTTTATTATTTTTTAAAAATAATTTATTTGCAGATTCTTCTTGTAAGGACTTATTGGAGAAACGTAATATAGGGACTTTTTAAATGACCTTTTGTACATTATTTTCAAACGTTTACAGATCTTTCTTTTACTCTTAACTATGTGAATGATAGATTTGGGTTCTATAATAATAATAATAATCATAATAATCATAATCATACTCATAATCATAATAATCATAATACTAGTACTACTACTAATTATAATAATTATGTAATATTTTTATTGACCTAATTTTCTCATCTCGCTGACTTGTTTGTCCGTGAAAAAAATCACTTTATTTTATTGACTTCCAATGTAGCTCACCTACAAATCTTAGTGGACATTAGATATTAAGGATATAAAAACAAATTACATTATTATTGTCATGACTTTGATTGCATTCAGATCCGTTTTCTTTCTGATTTAATTCACACCTAGAGAGATTCTTATTAGGTCTGCTAGAGATGGTATCCTATTTTGTCTGCTAGAGATGGTATCCTATTTTGTTTGCTAGAGACGATGTATTGTTGACGGCTGGCTATTAAAGAGCTGTTACAAATAAAGTCACACATACAAACACAGCCGCCCATACAACACACACATACAAATACAGTCACACATACAAAAATACAGCCTTACATACAAATACATCTACACATACAAACACAGTCACGCATACAATACATATATATACAAATACATTCAGACACCCACACATCCACATATTCACATATCCACACATCCACTATGTAACAGCCCCACCACTCAGGTCTCTACTTGTAACACCAGTTACCATGGGCGTAGGGAAGGGGGGGGAAGGGGGGCATTTGCCCCCCCTACATTTGAGAATTTTGTTTTTAAAATTTATTAAATGCATTAATAAATGTTGTATTTTAACTATTACAGCACTAATTTGTAAGTCTTATTAATTTCTAAGGCTTTTTTCAACCCTTATTTTATACTGAACTTGAATTTAATTGAAAATTGTACCTGTATGGCATTGCCAGTTAAAATTTTAAAAAAATGGAATTTTTTTTGCCCCCCCCCCTGGAAAAATTCCTAGCGACGCCCATGCCAGTTACCTCATCAAATCTACTTACTGCTCTCTAATCTTAGGTTGACCCTTCTAATGGGGCCATGACCTTTCTGATATGGTAGCGATCAGTTAATTGGCTGTTAACTATTGACCTTCTCAGCGATAATTTTTTTGGATCCGTTTAATAAACAAAATCATCTACTAATAAATTTGCCGAGATACCTCATTTACAGACAATGAAACTAAAAATGAACAGCTGTGATATAGTCAACAAACTGTTGTTATGGATAAATTTAATAAAATAATGCATGATATTAATACGTACAACCAATACTATGCTTGACATATACAGCTATTGCATTGGAGACATGATAAAATTTATTTTGTCCTTTTTAGTGCATTGGATTAAACGTATAATCCTTATTTTACCGATTTTTTTATTTACCATTTTTTTTATTTTACAATTTTTAAATGTAATTGTAATGTCTCTGTCTCGCCGGGTTGAAAGAATTATAATTTGTTATGAAAGTTCACTCTTTAAAGAAAAATATAAATCTAAAAAAAATATTTTTATTATTCACCTTTGATTACCTCGATTACCCAAAAAAAATATTTCACAACAAAAAAGCAAATAACTTAACAGTCGACAGTGCAAATTTAAATGAAATTTGTGAATATTGTATTGTCATTGGAGATACAAGTTTGTGCAAAATTTCAGCTCAATAGAGCAATGCAAAAAGCCTAGAAATGACGTTGCAAAATTTGATATTTTCAGACACAGAAGAAAGAGCAAGCGTGTAAATAATCGACTAGGGCTATGGCGGATTAAGGGGGGGGGCTGAATGGGCGAAAGCCAGGGGCCCCCGATGATTTAGGGGCCCCCAAGTTTAGTATATTTTATTTAAAGATGGACAAATGTTTGCATGAATTCCTGAAAATATCATAAATTAAATAAATTAATAAAATCTTATCTCTTAATCTGATCGCTATTCGGACACGGTTTGATAAAAACTTGATTTTATAGGTTCAATAAGAGAAAATATGAAGAATATTGTTTATATTTTTAAAATTTACATAATTCTTCAAGTTCATGTGGTCTCGTGGAAGAAACTTGGCTTGCGGTGCAAGTGATCACGCGATCAATTCCCGCTGGGTGAAGAACTATTTTTATTTTTCATTTGTCTTTTTTTTTAAATTGTCTTTTTACACTAAATTTTAGGTCTAACTTTAAGTGTTGTTCTCCATCGCCCTCAGATCCGCCATTATTTTATTTAACTCTTTTATTTTACTTGTAGTTTCCATATTTTTTTTTAAAAATAGTAATTATTTTTTTTTAAATTCAATTTAATTTTTTTCACTGATTATTATTTCAACAACACTTTATACATTTTTTTCCAATATCCAATATAACTACTATATAAGTACGTTCACACTCCTGCAAAATGAATTGTTCTCTGCGTGGTACTATGATCTGGTTGTCGTTGTTGATCTATTAGCAGATACAGAAAGGGAAGTGAGTAAACGGTTCAACGACTCACTGGATGATGGATCGTCCAGTTGATGGGCAAAGAATGGGCCTCGACAGCACAGGCCAACGTTGTGATGACCAACAGGAACAGCAAACCGACAGCACACTGGACGTGAACAACACAGGACCACGTCACGATGATCAAAGGGAACAGCAACCCTAAAGCACACGGGATGTGAACGGCACAGGACTACGTCGTGATTATCAACGGGAACAGCAAATCGACAGCACACGGGATATCAACGGCACATGCCTAAGCTGTAATGATCAACAGGAACAGCAAACCGACAGCACACTGGTCACCGAGCAAGGTATAGCGAATTAGAACACCGGCATTGTTTTAAATAAGAGACCATCATACACATCTCAATCATCAAAACGTGTTGTCTCTTATTACCAGTGACTTGCCTTAGACTCGATTCCCTCTGTTCTGCATGTCTGATGTTGACTCTGAACTTGAGTTGCTTGCTGCCTCGGTCACAAATTATCCAGGACGAGCGCCCAAAGTCAAGTTCTAGGGAATTGTATGACTCACAAGGCTTAAACTCAATAAGTCAAAACACCATCAGAAGAATCTATCTTTTAATTGAAATCGAAATCCTTCAATACATAATAATAATAACACTGTCCTTGCTCTACGCTACAAAACCGTCCCTCTCGCATCTATCTATTCACGTCATCTCTCACATTACGTCACACCAAGAATGTGTCAAAAATAGTGCGCACCGGCGCAACAGCCTAACCTTAACATTCCCAAAGCGGGAAAACCCCCATTAAACTATAATATTTCCCTTGACAACCAGTGCTTTTATCCCTGTGTCTATCTCAGGGATATAGTCGATTGTTATTGAGACAGGAAGACTACATGGATGAAAGCGGGGAGTACATCACAGTACCGGCAGGGCCGGATTAAGCCATCTTGGTGCCCGAGGCAAAAACACACATGGGTGCCCCCTTCTGCCCCGATCCCCCACTGACCGCTGGTATGTGCAATATTAAGCAAACCAAACAACAAACAAAACAGTTGTTAACACACAGGGGCGTCACGAGGGATTGCGGGAGGTGCGCACCGCACCGGGTGACATCAAAGGGTTAAATTCTGTATGCCTCGTTATTTGGCATTGGCATACTCGGATGAGGTCTATGGGGTAAGTTGTGAGGGGGGGACACGATGACCTACCGAACTGGGTGACACTCACCCTAGTGATGCCACTGATATCACATATGTTTGTACTAGTATCACTCAAATAAAACGTTCGATAAGTTATTTCTGTATTAAAATTAATATTTAATTAATTTTGTAATAATAGACAAACATACTGTAAATTTTTTAATAGATGGGAAAGTCAGAGTAAGCAAACCTCTACATTTTAAAGTTCTTTATTCTAGATTTACATCTGGCAAAGTACATCATCAAAGTTAATTTTGCGCAAAAGGTCTGTCTCAATCATCAGCAAATATAAAGAATAAAGCCTTTCTTATTACATTATCGATCTACTTGCATTTTTTGTACGCTTTAACTTAGAAAAAGAGCACTCAGTTAAAACTTTCGTAAACATTAATGTTAAAAATATGCGCAAGTCCATTTCTATATTTGAAAAGCAAACTGGATGTTGTCTCTATTACTTAGTATAATTCTGCATGACTCAACGAGTTGCTTTCAGATTTTGATGCACGAAACTTGTGGCGAATATATGAGTATAACTTTTGTAGTTCAGTATATAAATTATTGTTCAGATCTTCAGGATAAGCATTAATTATTAGTCCTATATAACACTGAGATGTTTGTGGTACATCGACCAGACAAGAAAATCTAACTGCTATATCATTATATATCTATCATCATCTACCCATCTCTGTCTCAAGTTTGTCAACAATGGCGTAAAAAGCAAATATACGAAATTTGTCTCTGGCTTTCAGAGATACCTCAGGGGCATCTCCATCAATGACCACTTTCTTTCATGCAAGTGATCTGCTAGTGAAGAATACAAATCAGCACACGTTTTCAAGTTCACGTGCTCATTTTGTAGAGCTTGACTGAATCTGTGAAAATGTAACACATCTTCCCAAAGGACAAGCGTGAGAGCAAATTATAATTCTTGTATCTTCTTTTCAATTTTTGTCTGCTTCTCTTCTGGTGTCCCCCTTCTGTGACAGGTCTTATTGTAAACACTCTAACGCTTCTATAATATGAGGATGAGACTATAGAATAGCTTTAGTTCCAACAGCATGTGCTTCCCATCTGGTATCGGAAAGAGAGTTTACCAGCGTTCAATCCACAAATAATCCTTTCAGAATCTAACATCTGATGGTTGAAGCTGAGAAAAAAGTATCGATCAGTTGCACTGTATGGATGAAGTTTACTGCCTCTAAACAAGAGTCAACGTCACTTCTGCCTACCAGATTTAGTGAATGGGTAGCACAGGGTATGTAGATAGAAAACTAATTTTCCTCTAGAATTTTTTTCTGCAAGCCCTTGTAATACCAAGACATATTAGCTGCGTTATCTGGGACTGCCCTCTGCATTTCGCAAAATCAATATTACAAACTTCACGTAAGTACTGCAACTCTTGCCCAGCCATACCTTCACCGGTGTGACTTTGCAGCTCCAGGAAAGTAAAAAAGCGCTCAATGGGCTCTCCATCTACCACATATCAAATAACAACGCTTAACTGATCTATACGTGAAATATCGGGTATTGACAAGCTGAAATAACCGGAAGCCTTTACTTCATCTATAACTTGATGGACTTTTGGGGACATAATTTTAATCATTTCTTCTCATATAGTTTGGGATACATAAGAAGGATTTCCTTTTCCAGAATTTACTTATTTCGCAATGTGTTATGCTAAAAATGGATCAAACTGACTGACCAACTCCAGCAATCCTAGAAAATTCAATTTAGTTAAAATCCAAATTTTTCATTTGTCCCTTTCAAAGCGATTTCAGAGGTGGATTAAGATTGCATGGGGCCCCTGGCTGCAATTCCACGTGGGGCCCTGTCCAGCCACTTTATTATACAATTTAATAAATTTGGGGTCCCTTCATTGAGTCTTAAATCATTGGGGGCCCTTGGCTTTAGCCCAATCAGTCTTCCATTTAATCCGCCGCTGTGCGATTTACTATTACATTTGCGATTTGCTAACGTCATGTCGATATGGATAATATACACATTTTTTCTTGAAGACTTGTGGTGCCCCCCAAACGCTTGGTGCCCAAGGCACGTGCCTTGTTTGCCTATAGGTTAATACTGGCCTGAGTACCAGTAACCAGTGTAAAGAATCAGTCCTTAGCAGATGGGTAAAAAGTTCTACCTGGGATTACTGGGAACGAATTTCTAAAGTTAAACTATATACCTACTCTTTTTGAATGGGTCAAACAAGCATTATTCTGCATGGTGCTATGCGATACTAATGACAAATGGTTTGTCTCAAATACTAAACCCCATCAAATTCACTGGGAAAACTCCAGTCTTGTACTCTCCAATAATAATTTACGAACGGTTAGAACTTTCTTTGCGTAACATACGTAGGACCAATATTGTGAGGTAAAAAATGTAAAATATTAAGTTTTTCTTTGACTTTTTTCCTCTCCAAAAATATGTATAATTTCTCAAGTCTTAGTCTTACAAATAAAAACCTTATTCAACGTTCTTTATCTTTGTTTACTATCTTATTTCGGCACGCGCATAGTTTTACCTCATGAAACATGGCACTCTTTGCAAAATGATTGGACTTATATTTAAACCTAAAGTGATCTGACAGATCTGTCAGCCAGGTTTTCGTTCCGAGATAAATCTACCCACGTCACCCAAGATGGCTTCAACAACATGGGTGTAACCCTCCTCTTTATTTAAGACCCCGATATTTGATCTTAAGTCAGAGATGACGACATTTTTCCCCCACAATTTTCTCATGTGGCGGATTTCCATTTGGGTATATGAAGAGCGCACGGTATCCTGCAGTCTCTTCTGTTCTAATATATCTGCTAGATATGTTACTCTTTTAAACCATGATTTGTTATTAAAATATAACAAAAGGACATATTTCCCTTGAACTTTTAGTAACAACAGAAAGCACTTCATCTTATCTCTTTAGACGCTCCTTCTATACAGAAAATGAATGCGTCCACAGACCATGACAGATGATCTGTTTGCAAGTGATGCAGCGTTCACAGGCCACGGCTTTGAGGGTTCCACGCATTACCCAGCCGCCTAACTAGTGTTAGGTACCCATTCGGAGCTGGGTGACTTAGGGACGCCCTAGACCCCGGGAAAAAATCCTTACCTTCGCACGGATTCAAACCCGTGACCATCGGAACGCCAGTCGAGCGCGCTGCCACTTAAAGCTATCCATAAAAAAATCATGCATTTTTAAAATGGATTATGACAAAATTTTGTCTACAGAGAGTTGAGGAACAGTAATTTGACAACAATTAATTTTAAATCTAGTACCATAGCAAAACAAAGATATGTTCCGTGATTTAATTAATTTTTATTTGATCTTCAAACTACAAAAATATTTGTGATAAGTTTGGTAAACATCTCGTTTGTTCTCAATCAAAATATTTAAAACATTAGGGAAGTTGCTGGGCCAAGGAAACATCACAGCAGAGATGATAAGATAAATAGAAATATGGATTACTTGAAACATTTCTAGGAAAAGGGAAACAAAATAATGACTTAATCTTTGAGCTTCTGTCCTGTCATGAATGGATGATCATTGAATCATTGAATTTCCAGTAATAATTACACTGCCACAAATACAACATTAATAAAATGTGTATAGGTGAATAAGACTTTGGGGCAATTAACTAAGTAATTAAGTTGTATTGTAAACATTACATTGATGCTATTTAGTTTAAAACCATGTCAGTTTGTGTATTGTTAATTCTGTCCCCCTCATAAACATGTGAAGGTATAGTATAATTTATAAGATGTCTATTATTTAACTAATTGGAAGTTACATTGGGGTGAAAACTGCCAGGTATTACTATAATATAATAATATCCTCTACACTGGTAACGCAACAAGTTAAATCACTGAGTTTTCACACAATTGACAAATGCTGATAATTATTATAATTATGTTTCAGTTTTGTGGTGTAAATGAACATGTAATTTGTGAAAAGATTAATTGAACAAAAATTAATTATGCCAGTTCACTCGTATTTCATAACAGAAATAGAAGCGTCGTGCAATGCTTTTAAGTGTTTTTTAAGATGGTGTGACATGGTAAAGCCTTTTCCACAAATATAACATCGATAGGGCCTTTCTCCTGTATGGGTTCTCATGTGCACTTGAAGATGTTGATTTGTAAATGTCTTATGATCACAAATTTCACAAGCAAAGTTTCTCAAATTAAAATGAAACTTCAAATGTATTTTTAAACTGCAAGGCCGTCTACATCTAAATTCACATAAATGGCATTTGATTAGTCTTTCATTAGTGTGAATCTTCATATGAGTTATCAAAATCTTTCTGTGTTTTGCAGAAAAATCACACACAGAACACTTGTAAGGTCTATCATCACTGTGACATCTCATATGCGAAGTCAGATAATACTTTTTTTTAAAAGAAAAGTCACACACAGAACACTTGAATGGAAAATCTTGAGGAAAATGACATTTAAGATGCTTTTTAAGCATAGATTTACTCTTGAAATTTTTCTCACAATGGTCACATTGAAAAAGTGTTTTCATGTTATCTTGTGATTGTAATTGAATAAATTGATCAACAATTGCTTGCACTGTTTCTTTTGCTTCTGAAACAGAAATGATGTGTTCTGATACAGGGAGTTCAGAAGTTGATTTAGTCAAATGTTTATCAAAATGTCTCTCTATACGCTCCCACTTTCGAGTTTTAAAACCACATATTCTGCACACAAATTTTTTATCAGGATGGTATATTTCCTTATGCTGTTTGAATATAATTTTATCATGTGTCATGTAGTCACAAAAATAACATTGAAAGACTTCTAGGTTGGCATGTTTTTTCTTGAAGTGTCTTTTGAGTTTCTTGAATGTTGTGTAACATGTTCCACACAGTGAGCATTCAGCAATCAATTTTTCATCAGACATTGTCAGTTAGGTCTATACATTTTTGAGTTGTATTGCAGATTTATTTTCTAAAATGATTTGCAGTTGAAGTTGAAGAGAGTTGTCTGTGTCTACAATTTTATATAATTGTAGGAGATAATTTTTGCTGAAAATAAAAGGAGATAATTATTTAATTTAAAAATAAAAAATTTAATTTACACAAAAATTATTGCATACTGTTTTTAATAACTATGGGATCAATTATCAATGCACTTGTGCAACTATTAGCATAATAAAAAGATGAAATAAAGTCTAAACTGGTATCAATACTACTACTAGTACTTGTTAAAAGATTATTCTTATGTTCTAAATTTTTTAATTAAAAAATATCAGTTAATTAAACTATAGTCATAGGAAACTCATGGCCATAAAAATATTGCTCTTGATTTCAATTCAACTAAAATCAAATTTTTATAAAATTTAATTATTGATATTGATAAATTTATAGTATAGCATTGAAAATGTGAATAAAATTAAAAGAATACTTTAAAATTTTGGTAAAAATGTAATAATAATTTAATTTAATCGGATCTTATAGAAAAAAAGCAAAAACAAAATTTGTAATAAATTTTGGTAAAAATGTAATTATAATTTAATAGGACCTTGTAGAAAAAAAAAGCAATAACAAAATTTATTATAACCGAACGTAAAATTTCCAAAACAAACTGCAAACCACAACAAATATAATTTAAAAAATTTAATCAATCGTTTTGATATAAAAGAGGATTCTAATAAGTAATTATTAACAAAGTCTGTCAACGATAACTCAGAGTGTATTCTGATTCTTAATTTTTACTCATGTCATGTGTTCAACCTTCAAGATCAAATTGTTAACTGGTGTTACATTAAGGCTTACTCAATGCCCCTAAACATGACACGAGATCACATTTAACTTTATCAGATTACTTACTTAAACTCAAATGTAAGATCTTATATTTTATCTTTAAAACTTCAACTTTCACCTAAAATTTACAAATAATTTCTAAAAGAGATTAATTGATTAATTAACTGCTAGGAATGCTTTTTATATGATGCTATAGTAGCCTACTTATAACTATAGTCTTAATTGATATACTACAGAGACCAGAGCCAGAACTCTGTAAATGGACAAATAATAGTCCGTCCTTCAGAACTACTTCCAGAGAGATATTACAGAACAAAGGCCATCAGGAACTGTATATAGACAACCACTACAGTACCTGGAATGTGCAGATGATATAGCTAGGGCTGTCAATATTGTTGAAAAAATCATTGTGAACACAAAACAGCCGCAGTTTGACCACATTTGGTATAGACATTGCAGTGACATTTTCACGGGTACCCGGGTGCAATTTTACTGCCTGGGTAATTGCACGGCAATAGGTACCCAGGTACCGTTGACAGGCCTAGATATATCACTATTGGATAGAAACTGTAATGACATTAATTTTACTGCCTAGGTAATTGCACGACAACAGGTACCCAGGTACCGTTGACAGGCCTAGATATATCACTATTGGGTAGAAAATGTAATGACATTAATTTTACTGCCTGAGTAATTGCAGGGCAACAGGTACCCAGGTACTGATGACAGGCCTAGATATATCACTATTGGGTAGAAACTGTAATGACATTAATTTTACTGCCTGGGTAATTGCACGACAACAGGTACCCAGGTACCGTTGACAGGCCTAGATATATCACTATTGGATAGAAACTGTAACGACATAACTAAAGCCTTCAGAGAACTTAGAAATGCCTCCGCCAAAGGTGGTCTGGATAGAAATGAACCTAATTCAAAATATATGATAATGTCAAGAAACACCCATGCTGATGATAACATCAATATAAACAACCACAAATTTGAGAGAGTGGCTACATTCAAATATCTTGGGACAACTATAAACGAGCACAATGAGTTAATATCGGAAGTGAAAGCAAGGATAACAGCAGGCAACCGCTCCTACTTCAGCTTACAAAAACTTCTAGGAAGCAAAAACCTCTCAAGGGGAACAAAGAAAACAATATACACCACAATCATAAGACCGGTAGTAACTTAGGCTAGTGAGACTTGGGCCCTGACCAGAAAAGCAGGAAACCTGCTTAACACATTGGAGAGGAAAATCCTCCGGAAAATATATGGCTCAGTGATAGAAAATGATATCTGGAGAATTCGTACAAACCAAGAACTTTACATTTTGTGCAAAGACCCACCCATAATCACAATGATAAACAAAAAGACTATGGTGGGCAGGACATGTTGAAAGGATGCCAGAATTTAGAGCAGCTAAAGTTATTTACAGGCAGAAGCCTAGGTGCAGACGACTCATTGCTATCCAAGACTAAGGTGGATCGATGAGGTCGAAATGCCTGAAATGGACATACACTTACACCAGATGGTGGTGTGGGCATGGAGGCGGAAAGCCATGGATCAATCCAAATGGAAATGGAAGGATGTGGTGGACCAGGCCAGTGCCCTATATGGACTGAAGTGCTATAGATGATGATAATGACCTTCAGAATTGGTAATGATTAAATTAATAAATTTAAATGACAAATGTTTTTATGCATAACTATAGGAGGATATCGGCAATAGCGACAGTTCACAACAATTACTTACTATAACACAGTCACACTGCACTAACTTCCAGTTACCATATTTTTTAAATTACTGTATATACTCATTCTATAGTCCGTTCGTTCATAAGCCGACCGCCCCCCCCCCACCACTTTTGGAAGGGAAAAGTATTATAAGAGTATAACCCGATCGCAAGCCAGCCCCACAAAAATAAAAGGACAGCTTTAAAAAAATGATAAATATTTTTTTTAAACTACAAGCTTAATCGGTCATTATGATTGTTTACTTTGTACTGCCTATCTTTGTCTTTCCGCTCTTTGTTAAGCAAGAGTTACCAGTATTTAAAAAAAAATTCTTTTGTTAACAGTGACAAAATACATTAAAATCCGTTGTTGAAAACAAAATTTGTAAAACAATTTATTAAAACGTTCACAAAAATAAATAAAATGATTAAATAAGTTAAGTGCTGATTTTTAATAAGGAAAGCGTTATCCCCAGAATTCTGCAAATAATTTTCAACGTTATCCCCAGAATTCTGCGAATAACATTGAACGTTATCTCCAGAATTCTGTGAATGACTCTCGATGCTGATGAGAGAATTCAGTGAACTATTCTCAAAGTTAATTTTGAGCATTATTTATCATTATATTATGTATTTCAAGTAAATTCACGTTGATTATAATAATTATATCTGACCTGAATAAGAAAATAGTACCAGCCTTATTGTTTTTCATATTGATTTTAAGTTTATATTTTAGAATCTGTTCAGTCCACTGACCTATTTTTATCTAGCTCACTAAGTATAGTCCATTGCGTTTTGGATATATAATGATATAGGCCAATATTTTTAAACATATATATATATATATATATATTATAGGATAGGCTATTCGTACTATTATTAGTAGTAGTGATAGTAATCTAGGCATAGGCAAACTAGGCAGCCGCCTAGGGCCTCCGATTAGTTTCAGTTTCATCATTAATAATTAATGGGGGCCTCGCACAAAAATTTTCCATATTTATTATTTTATTTTTCTATTACATTTTATTTAGGGCCACCAAATTATTTTTAATATAGGATAGGGTATTAGTACTATTATTAGTTGTAGTACTAGTAGTGTTAGCAATATCGGCAGTATATAGTATATAGTATATGAATATGTCAATAGCGCAGCTACCAAGGTCGCGTCGCAGTGGGATGAACGTGAATCATTTAAATATTATGCAATAACAAAAGGTTTAAAATAGAATTATTTTTTTTAAATTAAAAGTAAAAAATCATTCCCCATCTAAAAATCGATACCTGTAAAAAAAAATTAATTAAAAAAAAATATTAATTAAAAAAAACTTCCACAAGCGAAAATCGAAACTTGTACCACAACGTCAACTGTCCTTCACTCTACCATGCGGCCACGACGAGATGATGGATTTAGAGCTTTTTAAAGTATAGAGACCCTGGGTCCAAATAGTCAAATAGCCACAGAAATCTGGGGATAACGTTCAACGTTATTCGCAGAATTCTGGGGATAACCACTTCGTTTTAATATATTATAGCTTCTGATAGAGCAGTCGAATCTTGTAGAATGTAGAAAATGAAAAGGACATTGATAATCTACAGTCTACAATAACAACACCAATATTCAATATTGTCAATATCCATGCAGAAATCACCTATGACACGTTCATAAGCCGACCCCCCCCCCACACTTTTTCCTCTAGATTTTGTCCAAAACAGGTCGGCTTGCGAACGAGTATCTAATATAACAAGCTCAGTTGGTGTTTGTATCTTTGTATGTTTGTATGTTTCACTTTTTCAACTTTCTGTTAGACAGCCACGGAAAAACCAAATTACGGACGGAGACCAAATTTGGCAGGACGGTTCCTTTTACCCTGAAGGTGGTTTTAAGTTAGTTTTTGTAATTGTCCCTTTTGCCCGAATGCCGTAAATTAAATAATCAGAAAATGCAGAGACAAAGAATAAAAAATTTAACCTCATTTCTGTATTGAACAAATTTACGCGGACGTTGAAATGCCGTTCAAAGCGAGTTACTTTTGGTGACGTTTTTTTCCCCCAATATTTTATTTTCAGCGGTGCGCATTCAAAAAATATGATAATGTCTAATTACGGTGCGCACATTTTCGTGTACGCTTCAGAATTTGAGCTGTGTAGTACAAAGAATTGTCATTTTCTTTTCTGTTACTTTCTATATATTAGATAGACAATAGACACGTAAACATATTTAATTACAATTGCCACACAATGCATTAGATTTAATTGTTTACACGTTTAAATTTAATTGCGAATTTGTTTTATTTATTTTCTGTTCCATAACTCGACATATAATAAAAACCTATTTATGTAATAATTGTGTCAGTATTTTTTTTCAAGGCTTCATTTTTAGCGGTGCACGTTCTAAAATCTTTTATCGCCTGATTACTGTGCGCACATTTTCGTGTACGCATCTTAAATTTACCTGTGTCCTATTAATATAACATTTATATTTTGTTTGTCTTTTACATAAGCTATTGTTTTTTGCATAACATATACACTTATACTATTTAAACTTAGGCTACCGGACCTATTAACATAAGTAGATTAAACTAAATAAAGTGATCCTTAAAACGCTTAATTATTTTGTATTGCGAATTGAACATGTTATGTTCATTCCTTTGATGATGGATTAACATAGGCCATTTTTAAAATCAATTATTGTCATGGTTTCACATGCGTTTTTAACATAAAATTGATTTGTTTTGTTTGTTTTTTTAAAATTAGGAATATAGCCTAATTTCTTTATTTATCTTTATTATCTTTATCTCATAGACGCTGTTGCAAATATTGTATTAATTACAATTGTGTTACGATGCAGTGGCGTAAATATATAAGAGCTTTTTTTAGTGATGACAGTGGCAGAGATCTTTTGGAAAAATGTCAACAAAGCAGTGGCCTTTTTTTAATGGATACAAACAAACAAACATAAAAATATCAACTGAGCTTTATATATTCCATATGTGTTTAAATTATTTTATTTCAATTATTTTCACGATGCATTGTATTAATATTTTACATGCAATGAATAAAATTGGGATTTTTAAAAATTTAATTCATAACTCGACATTTAATTAAAAACCATAGATGTAGCGAGTTTATTTTATATGGATAATCATGGCCTATGTCAAATAAACTTACACTTTAAAACAGTTTACTTAAGCTTTATATACACTATACATTATAAACTTTCGCTAACGAACGTATTAACAAAACTTGACTAAATTTAATGAAGTGATCCTGAAAACGCTTAATTAATATGAATTGCGAATTGATTATGTTTTTATGTTCATTCCTTTGTATTCAGAATAGCATAAGCCATTTCTAAAATTGCTTTTTAATCATTTTTAAGATGCACTTATTAACAGACGGTTGAATCTTTTTTTTTCATTCCAGATATAAAATCTGGTGTGTGTGTGTGTGTGCATTGAATATAATTTACAAAATATGATGCCTTAACAGAAATAGGGAACGAAAAAAATGCTTTTCGTTTTTGAAATTATACACATTGCATAAAAACCGTAAATATAAATCGTACAATTTAGAGAAGTAAAAAATGTTAAATATTATTTCCCTGTTGAAACAATTATGAATATGTCAAAAGGAGGAGTTATTTTGGTCCAGTACATTTACTTTATAACAAGACTTTATTTTATGCAGCCAGCTTTCTATATTGTCTAAATATGGT
The DNA here is from genome assembly GCA_944989445.1 of Ampullaceana balthica. NCBI lineage: Eukaryota > Metazoa > Mollusca > Gastropoda > Lymnaeidae > Ampullaceana > Ampullaceana balthica. The sequence continues at coordinate 19,930 of CALYLW010002436.1, forward strand.
GTGCACATTTTTTTTATATCATTTTAATACGACCGGTTTTTAAAAAAAAAGTATTTTAGAAAGTACATTTATAATTTTGTTTATTTGCGCTATGAGCCACTTAGCTTTTGCCTTATAAAGGGATAGTGCCACATGTTCTTTATCTCAGAGATGTGGTTACAAATATTATATAACTTACAATTGTGATACGATGCAGTTTCGTAATTATATATTAAATTTTTGAGTGACGAGGGTGGTAGAGCTCTTTCGGAAAACCTATAAGCCTATAAGTTATGTTAATTTTTTACAATTGGGAATGAAATTGTAAATTTAGTTATTATGGTCAATGGTCGGCAAGAATCATTATTTAATAAATCATATCTTTTAAATAGTAAGGTTATGTTAAATGGCACTGCATTCAGTGAAAACAACTCACTCAATAAAATGGCATATCTCTGTTTCTCATAAGATTTTAACTAAATAGATGAATCTGAAATTTAACTTGGCAAATAAAAATTGTAATTAGGCCTAGGCCTAGTAATAACCAGCAACTAATACTTGGATAAAGGGTAAGCCAACTCCCACTACAAAGTGCGGGTATTTTTCTAGTGTGATATATACAGTACTAGATTTATAATCAAATTATTAATAGCAGTCAGTTTAAGTTTAGTTCAGTTTTAGTTGGCGACCAGTGTCACTAAGTGTGTAGTCTGTAGTACTGTGTAGTGTGTCAGTGTCCGAAAATCAAGAGTGCTCAGTTGTAGCTGTAGTTACATTCAAAATAAACAATTCTAAAATTATAATACTTAGACTAAGATTTCTTGCAATACTTGTCATGGCCTTGATATAAAAAATTTAATGTTATAATTATAAGTCATTTAAGGTTTGTAAGTGTCGTTTAATGTTTCAAAACAGCCTTAATTTCGCCTTTCCTTAATATTTCCGGTTAAATACTTTAAAATAAAAAATTTAAAAATACGTATTTGAAAATTAGAGTACAATATTTTATGATCCAATATCTTATTATTTTGTTATTATCTATTAATTTTCTTTGCATTTTTTAATATAAGATGTAATTATTCAGGTAAAATTGTTAATATTATGCTTTATAAAAAGAAACCTTTACAAATGTAATAAAGATTTAAAACTAAAATGCTATCTCACTTTGGTGAGACCTTTACTAGAATATGCATCTTCTGTATGGGACCCATCCACCAAAGAAAACATTGATAAACTAGAACAAATCCAAACAAGAGCTGCCAGATTCATTACTGGAGAATATTCAAAACTGACAAGAATAACACCATTAGTTAAATCATTAAACCTTGAAACACTAGAGGATAGAAGAACCAAGAGTAAAGTAGTAATCATAAAGAAAGCAATTAACTCTAATTTAGAAATACAACACAAAGATAACTTAATACAACCCTCAGATAGACATAAGGATAAAAAACACCTTTCTTATCCCGTATGCAAGAATAAACTCATACGAATTTTCGTTCTTCCCGTCCGGAATTCGGGCGTGGAATTGGTTGCCTGAAGAAACCAGGAAAGCCAACACTTTGTCAACATTTAAAACTCTAATAAGAATGCAGGACTAAACACAAACCATAGATAAGCGTAGGACGCAATAATCTTCTGTATAGAAGGAGCGTCTGAAACAGATAAGATAAGATTATGCTAAATTATGGCAACATTTTACATTTTTACTAAAGATCTTGCTATGTTTGCTTGCAAAAACTAAATAAATAAAAAATAACAAAGCATTTAAATAAAATACAAAATACACAAAAGTTATTTAATGAAAACTCTAATTTGAGCTTTAGTTTTTTTTGTATTAGCTTAAATATAAAGCTCAAATTAATTATTTACATTACACAATTTGTTAGTGTATTTTGTGGTGACCCGTCAAGACGGTTCCGGACAAAATGGCCCCGGTCCAAACGGCCCGGCCAAAACGGCCCCAGACACATCGGCCTTGGCCAAAACGGCGCCCAGACAAATTGTTTACATAAATACATAGTTTTGCATTTTAACCTTTACTTAACTTTTTTACCTTTCAAGAAAATGGTCAAATTGTAAAATTATTTCTTGTGATGTTATGATATTATTTCATCTAAAACAAACAAACAATTGTGAATTGCTACAATATAGAGTAACTGCAGAGGCGTAACAACGGGTTGGCATCGGGGCAGTTGCCAAGGGCGCCAGCTCAAAAGGGCGCCACCGGCGCCACTAAATCTCCAATTTTTAAATTTGTTTTTAATAAATAAAGTCGGACCTCTCTAAGTGGAACTCAAAAGGACCCGAAAAAAATTCGACTTACGGGGGTTTTTGAGTTAGGGAAAATGGCGTAATTGGTGCCGATTAGTCAAGGACAATATAGATATTGAGAGGTTGGCAGAACAGCCATAACGGCTAGCATCCTTGACAGGAAAGAGACGCGGTGTATATGTGTTCTTTCGTCCGTCGATACGACGAGGACCACTCTAGTCATCCGAGGGTTGTCTGTGCGTGCACAGATGGCTGATGAGGCTGATCCTTGCACGGAAGGTTCGGGAACAGTTCTTTTTGTTTCGACCGCTGGTATGGGATGGATGACAAAAGTGACTTGCGCGTTGACTTGGATTAAAGTGAGAAAGAGTTGTGCAGTTCGTCGATCTCACTCTCTCGCCCGAGGCCATCTTATCCAGCGGCAGGACTAAGTCGAGACGGCTGGTGATGGAGATGGGTGCAGTGGATGGCCATGATGTCCTGTTTGTCTTGTCATGCCCTTAGCGTTCCACAATGATTTGCAGAGATTCGCCTTTTTGACCGTTGACCAACTAGTGGTTCCTATGCTCTGTCCACCGAATCCATGCACCAAAGTAAGGGAAGGGGAAGGTGTCTCCTCTCACGGGCTTGTGTCAGTATGTCAAAACAAGTAGGCTCCTTTCATATGAAACATCATCTCCCCTCTTCCTGTCAAGCCTTCTAGCCACTATGGCTGTCCCCCTCTCAATATCAACATTGTCCTTGTTTAATCTGTGCGTATTACGCCAGTTTCCCTAACTCGAAAACTCCGTAAATCGAACCCCCCCCCCTTTTTTTTGGAGTTCGACTTAAGGAGGTCTGACTGTATTAGCAAGACGCCAATACAACTTAGAAAGGTCCGACTGTATTAGCAAGACGCCAATACCACTTAGAGAGGTCTGACTGTATTAGCAAGACGCCAATACGACTTAGAGAGGTCCGACTGTATTAGCAAGACGCCAATACGACTTAGAGAGGTCCGACTGTATTAGCAACATGCCAATACGACTTAGAGAGGTCTGACTGAATTAGCAAGAAGCCAATTTGACTTAGAGAGGTCCGACTGAATTAGCAAGACGCCAATACGACTTAGAGAGGTCCGACTGAATTAGCAAGACGCCAATACGACTTAGAGAGGTCTGACTGAATTAGCAAGACGCCAATACGACTTAGAAAGGTCCGACTGAATAAGCAAGACGCCAATACGACTTAGAGAGGTCTGACTGAATTAGCTAGACGCCAATACGACTTAGAGAGGTCCGACTGTATTAGTAACACGCTAATACGTCTTAGAGAGGTCCGACTGTATTAGCAAGACGCCAATACGACTTAGAGAGGTCCGACTGTATTAGCAAGACGCCAATACGACTTAGAGAGGTCCGACTGTATTAGCAAGACGCCAATACGACTTAGAGAGGTCCGACTGTATTAGCAAGACGCCAATACGACTTAGTTCTTGTTCCGCGTTGCAGCGCCGGACTGTGTTGACTGTGCACTTTAGCTGGCTGTGTGTTGACATATATCTACATCCATTTATTGATAAAGTCGGCTCAAGATGGATGTTTAACAACTTATCGCTGCAGTTTTGAAAAGACCTTTAATATGGGACAAAAGAATGAAAGAATATGCCAACATGAATCTCGTAGATAAAGCATGGAAGGAAATCAGCAAAAAGATGAACAGTGAAGGCAAGTTTCATTTTTTTAATTATATATTCTGTCAGTCTATCTATCTGTTTGTCAGTCTGTCTATCTCTCTGTTAGTCTGGCTGTCTGTCTGTCTGTTTGATTGTCTGTCTGCCTGTCTGTCTTTCAGTCTACCTACCTGTCAGCTTGTCGGACTGTAAAATTTATGTTCGCGTGCTCGTCTGTCTGTTTCCCACCCACACATGCTTATTGTCTGTTGGTATAAACTAATGGATGGCTCTTGAAGAATGTTTTGAAGATGTCTCTTGTCGACTTGGCATCATTGCTTGGCCTGCCACCTCTTTACCAGACAATTGCAGAATTATCACATGCAACTTCTGTGTAGTTGTGATTAATTCCTTCCTTGTCAATGATGACATTGTGGAAAACACAGATGAATTTTATAATGCGATCTACAAGTTCAGCGTGTGTTTCAATTGGTTTGGTCAAAAGACGCCACTTGGAAGTCAAAATTCCAAAAGCACATTCAACTGTCTTTCTGCTTCTGGACAACCGTTTGTTGAAACAATCTGCATCGGGGGGTAGGTTTTGTCTTCCATAAGGTTTCAGCAAACAGTGCATCAAGTGGTAAGCTTCATCTGCGATGATCACAAAAGGCGCCACATCATTTGAGTCAGGCCGGGTTGTTGGTTCCGGAATTTGCAGTGTTCCATTCATAATAGCTTGATAAAGACTAGAAGCTTGGAATGTCCATCCATCGCTCTGCTTTCCGTAGCCTCCCACATCGATCACGATAAATCGGTAATTTGCATCCACAAGAGCTTAGAGACCAATGGAGAAAAAATGCTTATAATTGTAAAACATAGATCCCGAGTTCTCGGGGCACCGAATTCGAACGTGTTTTCCGTCCAGTGTTCCAATGCAGTGGGGAAAGTTCCAGACGTCCCACATTTCACTGGCAATTTTTTTGAACAATGCACATGTAGTGATAGGCATGTGCACCGGCTGCAATTCTTCCCACAAAAGGTCAACTGTTTCGGACACAATACCGGCTACTGTAGCTGGGCCAATTCGAAATGAGAACGCAAGCGATCTGAATGACGTCCCAGTTATGAGGAATCTGAAAATAAAATAAAATAAAACAATTGAGCAAAGTCCAATAAATGATTTTTTAAAAAATCTCATGGGAAGGGAGGGGGAAGGGGAGGTAGGAGAGGGAGAGGGATGGAAAGAAAGAAAGAAAGAAAGAGAGAGAGAGAGAAAGAAAGAAGAGAGAGAGAGAGTGTTTCTAACTTTCACTCCATTTACTTATATCAAGCGTCCTAAATTCAATTTAAAAAAATCCTTATTGGCCAAATGGACTTGCTGCCAATGAAATATCTTTTTACAAAAAAAAAGAGGATTTTGGGAGGGGGAGGGGTGTATGGGGACACGTGTATTACAATGAAATTAAAAGTAGCAATACACAGACACCAATCAATCTAACAATATTGATATACTTGTGCTTAATGAATTGCACGATAAACCCAGTTCATGTAAATTTTTGTGTGTAATTGCAGATGCAGCGTTGCGGAAAAGGTGGAAGAACTTGCGCGATTATTTTGGAACAGAATACTCGAAGAGACCTGTGGCTCGTTACGGGGACGGCGGCGATGGTCTATCTTCAAAATCCAAATGGCAGTACTTCAATCAGTTACTCTTCCTCAAGGACATAGTAGCACCGAGAAAAAGCTCTGGATCTCTAGGTACTCTTGTCAACAATGACATTGAAACAGCCAGTGGAGCCTCTGTTGACTTCCCTCACCGCAGTTTCCAGGGCCTGGAGCCAATAAGTTCTGTTGAAAGCGTCGATCCAGAACTGGCAAACGTCGACGCTACTGACACTCCTGATGGTATGGTTACTGGCACTACCAGCCCCACTATTCCGACACTACAGGAAACCTCAACACCCAAACGCAGCAGAGGCAAAAAGAGAAAGGTGGATTCGCTCAATCATTATGAAAAACTACTTGAGCTGGAGCAGCAAAAAATCAAATTGCTTGCAGATCGAAACCCAGTTGATGATGCCAAGGATGATGACTTGTTCTTTTTCAAGTCTCTTCTTCCATTCATCAAAAAAAATCCCGGATAAAAGGAAGATGTCTTTTCGTAGCACAGTTCAAATGCTAGTTGAGGAATATGCCTACTGAATGGCTACCAGCCTTCCAGGAAATCATCACAGCAATCAACACTATCAACGGCCACCATCAGCAACAGCACCTCCTTTGGGATTCTGCCATCCTCTAATCTACGCACATGTCCCAACCACCTGAGCCGACGCTGGCGAAGAAGAGTTGTCATGCTATGGATTTTTGCCCGTTGTAGCACCTCATTGTTGGTGACATGGTCCTGCCAGGTGATCCCCAGGATGCGCCGGAGACAGCGCATGTGGAAATCACTCAATCTCCGACTGTATTAGCAAGACGCCAATACGACTTAGAGAGGTCCGACTATATTAGCAAGACGCCAATACGACTTAGAAAGGTCCGACTGAAGTAGCAAGACGCCAATACGACTTAGAGAGGTCCCACTGAATTAGCAAGACGCCAATACGACTTAGAGAGGTCCGACTGTATTAGCAACACGCCAAGACGACTTAGAGATCCGATTGTATTAGCATCACGCCAAAACGACTTAGAGAGTTCCGACTGTATAAGCAACACGCCAATACCACTTAAAGAGGTCTGACTGTATTAGCAACACGCCAATATGATTTATAGAGGTCCCAGTGTATTAGCATCACGCCAATACGACTTACAGAGGTCCGACTTAATTAGCAACACGCCACTTTGAGAATCTCGAGTGTAGGCCGTAGACGGTGGTAAAGTAAACAATAAATTAAATATACCCGTAAAAACAAAGTTTTTGACTATAAATCCCTTATATATGAGACATAACTAAAAGTATTGATTATGTTCAAATGCTACAAACATTTAAAGACTGACACCGAGTGATATCCCATGGCTTTAAAACCGGGGGAAGGAACAGAAGGGAGTGTGGGCATCGACAGGTGACGTCGATGGGTGAATTAAACTGTCACGTGAAAAAAAAACAATAACAAACAGTGAAATTGAATTACATACGTTGTATAGAGATAAACTAAAAATGCATTAATTTAATTACGGTCAGTTTGATCGATTAATTTTGATACAATCCATTGTTAGATGACACGAGTCTATGTGCCAAATTTAAGCTCGATGGCATCACGGGAAGTGGGTCCTTTTTTACTTTTATTTTTCCGCCCGACGACGAACGGACGGCGGTGAAGATAATATAAGGGATTTTAAAATACAGTCTATAATAATTTAGTAAATACGCCAATACGACTTAGAGAGGTCCGCCAATACGCAATCTAACGGAAGTGCTGAGCTGTAGTTGGTGGGGTGTTACTTAAATTTGCTTTTAATTGTGAGTTTCTATCGTTATGTATGAGATAATGAGTGTGACACATTGACACTATTATTTTCATTTATAATACATGTTACTTTAAGTTTTGCTGTATTCTTTATTAACGCAACAAAATGATGTTTTATCCATCCATTTAATTTGTATTATTTAGTAAATAATAAACTGCAAATTAGTATTGTTCCTGTCTTATGCATTTTTTATATTCACGTTGTATAACTGTCAATGTCAGACTACATAATTATTGTCATAAATAAAATAAGAAAAATTCAATTATTTTTTCTAACAAATGAAAAAATCGCCAAGCTGAAACTTGTCAATTTATCAAGGGCGCCAAAAATAAATTAGCCAAGGGCACCAAAAACCAAATTATGCTCCTGAGTAACTGTTATTAAATTTTTTTTGGGGATGTTATTATTATTGTTTCTTGTGAAGTAAAACTGACACTGAATCGGTGAGTAAAAATACTAATATAATATCTGAGTGTATTTTTATTCCATTAACATCAATTAGACCAGGGCAGATTTGTCTGGGGCCTTCTTGTCGGGGCCGTTTAGTCGGCGAACCGTATTTTGTATTGTATACAACCCAGTAGACACCGTTGCTGATTTTTTTATTACTCCCCCCGCCCCCCGCCCCCAAATCATCGCCAAAAGTTGAACCCCTCTTAAAATAACGCTCTCCTCCAAATTAGAAAACAACGTCTAAAAATTGATGATTTAGTACACTATTACTACTACTACTGTCAAATTAGAAAACAACGTCTAAAAATTGATGATTTAGTACACTATTACTACTACTACTGTCAAATTAGAAAACAACGGCTAAAAATTGATGATTTAGTACACTATTACTACTACTACTGTCAAATTAGAAAACAACGTCTAAAAATTGATGATTTAGTACACTATTACTACTACTAATGTCACATTAGAAAACAACGTCTAAAAATTGATGATTTAGTACACTATTACTACTACTACTGTCAAATTAGAAAACAACGTCTAAAAATTGATGATTTAGTACACTATTACTACTACTACTGTCAAATTAGAAAACAACGGCTAAAATTGATGATTTAGTACACTATTACTACTACTACTGTCAAATTAGAAAACAACGGCTAAAAATTGATGATTTAGTACACTATTACTACTACTACTGTCAAATTAGAAAACAACGTCTAAAAATTGATGATTTAGTACACTATTACTACTACTAATGTCACATTAGAAAACAACGTCTAAAAATTGATGATTTAGTACACTATTACTACTACTACTGTCAAATTAGAAAACAACGGCTAAAAATTGATGATTTAGTACACTATTACTACTACTACTGTAAAATTAGAAAACAACGTCTAAAAATTGATGATTTAGTACACTATTACTACTACTAATGTCACATTAGAAAACAACGTCTAAAAATTGATGATTTAGTACACTATTACTACTACTACTGTAAAATTAGAAAACAACGTCTAAAAATTGATGATTTAGTACACTATTACTACTACTACTGTAAAATTAGAAAACAACGTCTAAAAATTGATGATTTAGTACACTATTACTACTACTACTGTCAAATTAGAAAACATCGTCTAAAAATTGATGATTTAGTACACTATTACTACTACTACTGTAAAATTAGAAAACAACGTCTAAAAATTGATGATTTAGTACACTATTACTACTACTACTGTCAAATTAGAAAACAACGTCTAAAAATTGATGATTTAGTACACTATTACTACTACTACTGTAAAATTAGAAAACAACGTCTAAAAATTGATGATTTAGTACACTATTACTACTACTACTGTAAAATTAGAAAACAACGTCTAAAAATTGATGATTTAGTACACTTCTATTACTGTCCGTCATTTATCCTTCACACTTCAAAACAGTGGTATCTTGAATAGCTGACATTACTGCACCTGTGTCGTGTGTCAGATACAATTATTCTATCTTCTGTCTTGAAGTTATGTAGCAAGGGAACAAGAAATTTTTCATTTGACGCAAATATCCAGTTGTAATATGACATGACTTTGAGCTAGAACAATGTGGTCCCAATAAGTTGGTGGTGTCAGCAGCTGGGTCCGCGACCTCAGCCATAGGGCCCCGACAACAAGTCTCACGACGATATGTCAAATGAAAGTTAAACAATCAGAGACTTAAGGCACAGGACTTTGGTATGTATTAAATATGTTTGCAGTGTGATTTTAGAATTATTTACAATTAAATCCGTGAGTTTATTTTTGGGTCGTTGCAATTATTTTCTTTAAAATTTAAGACAACATTACTTGATTGTCTTTTCTTGTTTGTAAAAGTTCCTGGATGATTTCTATGAACTATGAGATTTTCCATTGCAATTCACATCACACGTATGGGGTAAGACTTAAAAACGTAATAGTGGAAATTTATAAGGAATGAAGATTTAGGAATTATAAATTATTATAATTATAACTAAAATCTTTGTCGGAGCCCGTCCATATCTGAGGTCACGCGTCTAGAGGGGGGGGAGAAGGGGGTCCACACATTTCTGATCTTTTATGAAGAGGGGGGGTGGTGGTGGTGGTTTGAGAAATGTGAGGTCACATAAGAAACCCGCAACTTTAAATAAAAGTTCCACTTCCATATTTGATTGCTTGGATTTTATTTAATGACATTTTCAGTGGCTTCACGCGTGCTACTATATTTTAGTGCAGGCCTACGCTAAATACATATTTAAATGACAAAAGGGTAATTTGCAACATGCTAATTTTCAATTAGAAAATACGGATTTTGGGGGCAGAGGTGCCACAGCTTTGTGACGTCACATTGGAATGACGAAGAGTGACATGTAAAAATCGGTCAAAATCGCGTGACGTCATTTATGGACGGCCCCTATGGCGTAAAATTTTTGCTTGTGCCTTATTTTTCAACGGCTCAATTGTTTGTAGTTATTTGAAACGAGGAAATTGTATTTCTTTTTTATTTATTTTTTTTTACAAAAGAGACTGGCGCATATTTAGGAATACTATAATCTCATTGATGTGATAATTCTATATACTTCTCTCACTCAGGTGCTTCAACGAAGGTATTCCTATTCAATGGGTTATGCATTCAATCGTTCAGCGCTCATAGACGTGGCACAACGCCAAGCATCTTTTGTTGTCCTAACTGGGGTCAGGTTCAGGTACTCATTCGAAGCTGGGTTGACTCAGAGACACCCTTAGCCACCGGAAACAGAGATTCGAATCCACAACTCCTCGTACGGAATCCGAGCCCTCGACCACCATAATATATCCGGAATATTATTGCATCCTACGCTTATCCTTGGCTTATGTCTAGTTTTGCTACTTTGTTAGTGTTTTAAATGTTGATAGTGTATTGATTTTCCTTGTTTGATCAGGCAAACCATTCAAACAATTCCATGCTACAATTCGTGGCGGAAAAATGAGAATTTCTATGTTTCTGCTATTGACTACGGAATAAGAAAATTGCTTTGATCCCTGTGTCTATCTCAGGGCTATAGTCGATTATTATTGAGACATGAAGACTACATGGATGAAAGCGGGGAGTCATCACAGTACCAGTGACCAGTGTAGAGAAACAGTCTCCAGCAGATGGGGTAACTGGCATTATTGGGAAAGAATTTCGAAAGTGATACTCTACATCTACTCTTTTTGAATGGGTTGAACAAGAATTATTATGGTGCTATGTGATATATGGTTAAAGTCTCAAATACTATGCAAACCAAAATAAACCCCATCAATGGGACAAAACAAGCCCATGTGCTCTCCAATAGTAATTTACAAACGGTTATAATCTTCTTTGCGTAGCATACGTATAGGACTAATTACAAATATTGTGGTGAAAAATAATACGTTTATCTTTGACTTTTTTCCATACAAAAAGATTACTCTTACTCTTACAAAGTCTTAAAAATAAAGAGCAATCATAAAATTCTTTCTCAGTTTCTACGTAACTACTTTTAAATCCCTTATATTAACTTCGAAATCATGTCTGTCTGTCGTCATCTCTTCGTACGACGGGCGGAAAAACAAAAGTCAAAAATGACCCATTTGCCGTGACGCCATCGATCTCAAATTTGGCACATAGACTTGTGTCACCTAACAATGCATCGTATCAAAATTTCAGATCAATCGAAAGTACCGTAATTAAATTAATGCATTTTTAGTTTACCTCTATACAACGTATGTAATTCAATTTCACAGTTTGTTATTGTTTTTTTTCACGTGACAGTTCAGTTCGCGCGTTCACGCCGTCCGTCGATGTACCGGCTTGCTTTTGTTTACATTTTACGTGTCACGCTGAGCTTGGTCCAGCGATCGGTGACCAGACATTTCCCCTCTCCCACCCCCCGCCGGTTATACAGCAAATGGGAGTTAAGACAGATTCAGTATGTAAATGTTTGTCGCGTTTGAACATAATTAATACTTTTAATTATGTCTCATATATAAGGGATTTATAGTCAAAAACTTTGTTTTTACAGGGTTGTTTTATGGTTTACTTTCTTATTTCGGTCAGCACATAGTTTTAAGTCATGAAAAATGGCCCTCTTACAAAATGATTTTGCACCCTTGCCTTATACCTAAAGTGATCTGACAGACCTGCCAGCCAGGTTTTCTTATCTTATCTATACAGACGATCCTTCTATGCAGAAGATAATTGCGTCCACAAACCATGACAGATGATCTGTTGGCAAGTGATGCAGCGCTCACAGGCCACGGCTTTGTGGGTTCCACGCATTACCCAGCCGCCTAACTAGTGTTAGGTACCCATTCGGAGCTGGGTGACTCAGGGACGCCCTAGGCCCCGGGAAACAAATACTTGCCTTCACATGGGTTCGAACCCGTGACCATCAGTACACCAGTCGAGCGCGCTGCCCCTCGACCACCGTTTTCGTCCCGAGATAAGTCTACCCACGTCACCCAAGATGGCTTCAACAACATGGGTGTTACCCTCCACTGATCTCGAGTCAGAGAAGACGACAGTACCACTTGACAGTTTCCCTTGAACTTTCAGGAACAACAGACAACATACTTTCATCTTCGCGACCCATAGATTGGGAACCCTTTCTGTAGTTTATAGGGGCTTGTGAGAATGTTCAGATTAATTGGTGCATGTCATTACATTTGGCACATCGGAATAATCTTCAACAATAAAAATGTTGTAAATAAGTCGTATTCAAGATTGCCAAAAAAATGTATAACAATATACCCAAAGGTTGCAGTAAAAATCAAGTTTTCTCAAAGGTTAATAAGCGCTCTGGTGAAGAAACGGTAGAAATATTCATTTTTTTATGATTTCTAGATTTCAAAAATTATTATTCTGTTTGAAATTCAATATTTAAAAAATTGAATTATTAAAGTAAACAACTCACCACAACATAGTTAAAGTAAACAACTCACCACAACATATTAAAGTAAACAACTCACCACAACATGTTAAAGTAAACAACTCACCACAACATGTTAAAGTAAACAACTCACCACAACATATTAAAGTAAACAACTCACCACAACATGTTAAAGTAAACAACTCACCACAACATGTTAAAGTAAACAACTCACCACAACATGTTAAAGTAAACAACTCACCACAACATGTTTTGACTTGAAAAGCTGGATTTCTAACAGATAAAAATTGCTCCTCGGCCTCGTCACTACGAAGTGCAATCGAATGTTCGTAGTGACGAGGGTTGAATGGTGGTCGCAACAATGACCAACATATTGTAAAGCTCCTTCGTCGTACTGCTTGACTCTTCAACTCTCATACTTAACACAAAGGCAGCTTTAATGCTAACAGTTCTCTTTATTAGGCATAACTTCTGGTTATTACAATTGCTCTCTTCTCTGCGACTCTCTCTCTCTACTGCTCTGTCGTTTCCTCTGTGGTGGGTTACTCTCTGTCCTGGTCTTCATCTATCATGTCCCTAACCTGCTCTCTTACCCCGGGGTGGGTTGTTCTCTCTCGTCTCCTACCGTCCTTTCCTTATATTGCCGGCCACAGGCATGCGGCCGACACCCGAGAACGCACCCCTAGTGTGAGCAATAAAATTCTCAGTCTTTCATTCCCTAACCCACGTCCAGTGATTAGCGTCTTATGTTGCCCCGGTCGCTCGTAATGATCTCTAACCTTTAGTCTTGTTCACAGGCACTAAAAATTGTCTTAACAATGCTGACATTGTTCTACACCACCGTCTACCCCTAGCTTCTTACAACCAAACGCTCCGTAGCTGGGGGTGGGGGGGGGGAAAGAAGAGGCCGGAATACTTTCATTTCCGGTCTTTGTCTGAGCGCATCATTACATTTCAGGTACGTCGCCTACCTACCGTCCGCTCCCCTCTCAAATATTTAACCCAAGGTTCTCAATTATCTCAACCCGGGTCCTCCACAATACACCCTGTTTACAAAACAATGTCGTCCCGACATTTCGTAACATCTCCGCGTTATGTTTAATTGTCTTCAAATAGCTTTGAGTGACTAAGACCCTCAGCACTATTCAAATACGAATTAACAATGACGCTAACTTGTGTGTACCGCAACAACTGAACTCCCATATACCCAACAATATTATCCTACACCGGCACTTCTATGTCAACCTCTACACGTCTGTCAAATCTTGTGTGTAATCAGTTTTGTCAATTTGTGTCAGATACCTGGCAGTTCAACTCTCATTCACAACTATTATTCATTAAAACAAGGTACATTGAACAGTAAGCAGTTAGCATTAAGACTGTAACCATAGTTCGACAACATCAAAAACATTTTAACAAAATTTTAACATCTCACAATATAGGCATGTTAACAAAATTACTTCTGAAAAATACATTCGCCTCACTGGTCACTTCAATTATCAAATTCCTAAACCAATAAATAAAATCAATTTGAACATTGCAGATATTGGGAAAGTCATGAAAAAAAAACATTTGAAAACGAAACAACTTTTTGCATTTCGAAACACAATTATTAAGTAAAAGTTAGTGTAATTTCAGGGTTCATTTGAAGTAGCTAGATTTCAACACAATCTTCTCGTCTGTCCATAAGAACTTTGACTGCTCCGGAATAAGATTGATCTAATCGTCTATCACACGAATTATTCATAATCTTCAATTTCGGCGGATAAGTGTCACAGTGTTTCATACTGACATGTCCCTCCATATGAATTATTTTTATTGTCTGCCCTTCTCCTCTGATTTCGAACAAATTATCATTAAATTTCTTGCTGATAACGAAATGATTGCGACGACGATTTGTGTTTTTTTTTCCCGACACGCTCGGTTGACGGAGTCGGACAATTGAATTTTGTCACCGACTTTGAATGAGCGAGTTGCTGCTCTTATTGTGACGTCACCTTTCTCCCGCTCCTGTCGCATTGTCGCCCCTGTCTCGACTCTTGCAGGTCGTTTGAATTGATTACACCTCTTGATGGACGTATTATCCACCTTCCTTAACCTGGATACCAGCGAGGGGCCGGGTGATGGCACAACTAGGTTACTCTGGCCGTGTGTAACCCTAGTCGCCTGGCTTTGACTTGAACTCTGTCTATTGTTCATTCTCACTGCGTTGACTCCCACGCGGGTAGACACTGATGACTGGATATTTTTCGCCCCATTAGAAACACTAGACACACAAGCACTGGAGTTTACTTTTATCCAGTTCACAACTTTAATCTTTTTGCTTTATGCACTGTTTGAACTTTGTTGTTACCCAATGTCAGGCCTTGGCTGACAGAGAAGGTAAAATTGAATTTGCACAAAAGTCAAAACCAAGGTATCCATCCTCGGCTATCTCAGCAACGTACACGGTCCAAGGATACACCTTGTTACCAATCTTTAATTTTAATTGACTCACCCCATACAGCTTGAGTGGTGCTCCATTTGCGGTCTGTAGGTTCACAGGGTTCAATTTGTGAATTAAGGGACGCTGTTTACGTGGGATATCGAAAAATCGTTTTCTCGAAATAACAGTTACCGCCGCTCCTGTATCCATCAGAAATTCCATTTTATCACCACACACTTTAACTGGAATGCACACAGCACGTGACATAACATTATTTTCGATCACTGAAATGCGATTCAGTTGAAGACTTCTTTGAAATTTTCCTCCTTGTCCTTCACTAGCCACGATTACGGGAAATGTGTCCAATCCCGTCACAATTATAACACTTAATCTCCTCTCTCCTCTGTTGTCTCCTCCATTGAGGCGCTGGCTCTCTCTCTGAGGTAACAAATGACCTTAGAACCTCTATAAGATCACTTAATTCTCTCGATAACTGGTCCGTAGTCACTGAGGCTACCTGTTGTACTGGGGTACATACGTTGTCTCTGAGGTTTATGAGTTGATCGTAAACAGCTCTCGCCTTGTCAACTGCAGGGGGTACGGCCATTATGCCCACTTGCGATACCATTGACTGGTCAGGCAGGCCACGGAGAAATTGTTTGAACCCGATAGCGTCTCTTGTAGTTTGGTCAGCCGTCGGGTAACCTTTGACCACTAATTTCTTGATGTCAGTGGCATATTCTGCTGTGCTCTCTGCTTTCAATAACATCCGCTTTTCCAGAATGTTTTGAAAATAGGCAGGTGTTCTCTGGTCCCGGTATCTATTTTCTAGCGAACTTCTCAGTTTTTGGTAGCTGTCTCTATCAAAGTCACTAAGTTCGCTGTATGCAAATTCCGCCGCCGCATCTTTTAAGGCCAAACCAAGAAAAATCAATTTTTCATCATCGTTCCATTTGCCGTATTTTGCAAATGATCCAAACTGTGCATCGAACGTCTGCCAGCTTGAGGTTCCACTAAACGTCGGTAGGTTATTAAGATTCTGTAACGCCATTATTGGTTTGGTTCGACTTGATCTTGTACTCTGCATTACCGTCAATCAGGAATAAAGAGCTTTTCTCCTCGAAGACGCTGTAAGGTCAAATCCCACCGCTATGCCACCATTGTAAAGCTCCTTCGTCGTACTTCTTAACTGACTCTTCAACTCGCATACTCAAAACAAAGGCAGCTTTAATGCTAACAGTTCTTCTCTTTATTAGGCATAACTTCTGGTTACATCAGCTCTCTATCTCTACGACTCTCTCTCTCTCTATCTCTCTAGGTCTGTACTCTAACCCTGGGGCTGGTTACTCTCTGTCCTGGTCTGTCCAAGTCTCTCGTGGGTGCCTCCCTAAACTGCTCTCTTACCCCGGGGTGGGTTGTTCTGTCTCGTCTCCTACCGTCCTGTCCTTATATTGCTGTCCCTAGGTATGTGGCTGACACCCGAGCACGCACCCCTAGTGTGAGCAATAAAATTGTAAGTCTTTCATTCCCTAAACTACGTCCAGTGATTAGCGTCTTATGTTGCCCCGGTCGCTCGTAATGATCTCTAACCTTTAGTCTTGTTCACAGGCACTAAAATTGTCTTAACAATGCTGACATTGTTCTACACCACCGTCTACCCCTAGCTTCTAGCCACCCAACGTTCCGTACCTGGGGGTGGGGGGGGGGAAATGGAGAGGCCGGAATACTTTCATTTCCGGTAATTGTCTGAGCGCATCATTACATTCCAGGTACGACCCTGTCGCCTACCTACCGTCCGCTCCCCTCTCAAATATTTAAACCAAGGTTCTCAATTATCTCAACCCGGGTCCTCCACAATATTAAGGATCGCCTCTCATTTCTGAAGCATCAGCCCTGAACTTTTGAATTGGTTATAACTTTAGCTTAGAATTAGAAGAAATTAGTGTGATTGGTTATAACTTTAGCTTAGAATTAGAAGAAATTAGTGTGATTGGTTATAACTTTAGCTTAGAATTAGAAGAAATTAGTGTGATTGGTTATAACTTTAGCTTAGAATTAGAAGAAATTAGTGTGATTGGTTATAACTTTAGCTTAGAATTAGAAGAAATTAGTGTGATTGGTTATAACTTTAGCTTAGAATTAGAAGAAATTAGTGTGATTGGTTTTATGCTAATGAAAGTCGTCTAGAGCAAGGACGAGCAATGTGTAACTGGCCCCTGACTGAAAATATTCTGTTTTAGTTTTGTTTTTGGGTCAACCTTTTCTGATGGTTTCACCCGCTCCTGTATGCACCCCCTATAACTTGGCATTTGGGAGCGAAAACGAAGAAATCAGAAAACTATCTGACATGTGAGTAGGCCACATAAAGCTGCCCATAAATAAAGCATGTATTTTTCAAATGGATTAGGAGACAAAATATGTCTACAGTACAGAGAGCAACAGTAATTTGACAACAATTAATTTTAAATCTAGTACCACAAAACAAAGATATGTTCCGTGATTTAAAAAATTAAATTTTATTATTTGAGCTTCAAACTAAAAAAATATTCATTCATATTCAAAATATAACTTTGGTAAACATCTCGTTTGTTCCCAATCAGATTATGTAAAACATTAGGGAAGTTGCTGGGCCAAGGAAACATCACAGCATAGATGATACGATAAATAGAAAGATGGATTACTTGAAACATTTCTAAGGAAAGGGAAACAAAAGAATGACTTAACCAATATACATTACAATGACATTGTTGCTATTTTTTATGCTTAATAAGTATGTGTAGCATTCATTTTTTCCTCATCAACATGTGAAGGTATAAATTATACAACGTTAGCAACGTCTAAAATACTCATATTTAACTTACTGAAAGATACATTGGGGTGAATACAGCCAGGTATTAATTACCATACTATAATATCATGAACATTAATAACACAAGATATTAAAATAAGTGATGAAGATGATGCTGTTGACACGACTGACACATAATTATAATAATATCATACTTCAGTTTCAGTTCTCTGGTGTAAATGAACATGTAGATCACGTAAAGATTAATTGAAAAAAAATATTTGTGCCAGAAATAGAAGCAAGGTGCAAAACTTGTGTTTAATCGTGGTAAAGGCTTTTCCACAAATATGACATTTTACAGCCTTTCTCCTGTATCGGTTCTCATAATCAAGTAAATTTATCTAGTTTATATGAGTCAGGTGCACTTTTTGAAGGTGTTTTTTTAAGATCAACTTTGTGGCTAAAAGTTTTTTCACAAACTTGACATCAAAATGGCCTTTCTCCTGTATCGGTTCTCATAATCAAGTAAATTTATCTAGTTTATATGAGTCAGGTGCACTTTTTGAAGGTGTTTTTTTAAGATCAACTTTGTGGCTAAAAGTTTTTTCACAAACTTGACATCAAAATGGCCTTTCTCCTGTATCGGTTCTCATAATCAAGTAAATTTATCTAGTTTATATGAGTCAGGTGCACTTTTTGAAGGTGTTTTTTTAAGATCAACTTTGTGGCTAAAAGTTTTTTCACAAACTTGACATCAAAATGGCCTTTCTCCTGTATCGGTTCTCATAATCAAGTAAATTTATCTAGTTTATATGAGTCAGGTGCACTTTTTGAAGGTGTTTTTTTAAGATCAACTTTGTGGCTAAAAGTTTTTTCACAAACTTGACATCAAAATGGCCTTTCTCCTGTATCGGTTCTCATAATCAAGTAAATTTATCTAGTTTATATGAGTCAGGTGCACTTTTTGAAGGTGTTTTTTTAAGATCAACTTTGTGGCTAAAAGTTTTTTCACAAACTTGACATCAAAATGGCCTTTCTCCTGTATCGGTTCTCATAATCAAGTAAATTTATCTAGTTTATATGAGTCAGGTGCACTTTTTGAAGGTGTTTTTTTAAGATCAACTTTGTGGCTAAAAGTTTTTTCACAAACTTGACATCAAAATGGCCTTTCTCCTGTATCGGTTCTCATAATCAAGTAAATTTATCTAGTTTATATGAGTCAGGTGCACTTTTTGAAGGTGTTTTTTTAAGATCAACTTTGTGGCTAAAAGTTTTTTCACAAACTTGACATCAAAATGGCCTTTCTCCTGTATCGGTTCTCATAATCAAGTAAATTTATCTAGTTTATATGAGTCAGGTGCACTTTTTGAAGGTGTTTTTTTAAGATCAACTTTGTGGCTAAAAGTTTTTTCACAAACTTGACATCAAAATGGCCTTTCTCCTGTATCGGTTCTCATAATCAAGTAAATTTATCTAGTTTATATGAGTCAGGTGCACTTTTTGAAGGTGTTTTTTTAAGATCAACTTTGTGGCTAAAAGTTTTTTCACAAACTTGACATCAAAATGGCCTTTCTCCTGTATCGGTTCTCATAATCAAGTAAATTTATCTAGTTTATATGAGTCAGGTGCACTTTTTGAAGGTGTTTTTTTAAGATCAACTTTGTGGCTAAAAGTTTTTTCACAAACTTGACATCAAAATGGCCTTTCTCCTGTATCGGTTCTCATAATCAAGTAAATTTATCTAGTTTATATGAGTCAGGTGCACTTTTTGAAGGTGTTTTTTTAAGATCAACTTTGTGGCTAAAAGTTTTTTCACAAACTTGACATCAAAATGGCCTTTCTCCTGTATCGGTTCTCATAATCAAGTAAATTTATCTAGTTTATATGAGTCAGGTGCACTTTTTGAAGGTGTTTTTTTAAGATCAACTTTGTGGCTAAAAGTTTTTTCACAAACTTGACATCAAAATGGCCTTTCTCCTGTATCGGTTCTCATAATCAAGTAAATTTATCTAGTTTATATGAGTCAGGTGCACTTTTTGAAGGTGTTTTTTTAAGATCAACTTTGTGGCTAAAAGTTTTTTCACAAACTTGACATCAAAATGGCCTTTCTCCTGTATCGGTTCTCATAATCAAGTAAATTTATCTAGTTTATATGAGTCAGGTGCACTTTTTGAAGGTGTTTTTTTAAGATCAACTTTGTGGCTAAAAGTTTTTTCACAAACTTGACATCAAAATGGCCTTTCTCCTGTATCGGTTCTCATAATCAAGTAAATTTATCTAGTTTATATGAGTCAGGTGCACTTTTTGAAGGTGTTTTTTTAAGATCAACTTTGTGGCTAAAAGTTTTTTCACAAACTTGACATCAAAATGGCCTTTCTCGTGTATCGGTTCTCATAATCAAGTAAATTTATCTAGTTTATATGAGTCAGGTGCACTTTTTGAAGGTGTTTTTTTAAGATCAACTTTGTGGCTAAAAGTTTTTTCACAAACTTGACATCAAAATGGCCTTTCTCCTGTATCGGTTCTCATAATCAAGTAAATTTATCTAGTTTATATGAGTCAGGTGCACTTTTTGAAGGTGTTTTTTTAAGATCAACTTTGTGGCTAAAAGTTTTTTCACAAAACTTGACATCAAAATGGCCTTTCTCCTGTATCGGTTCTCATAATCAAGTAAATTTATCTAGTTTATATGAGTCAGGTGCACTTTTTGAAGGTGTTTTTTTAAGATCAACTTTGTGGCTAAAAGTTTTTTCACAAACTTGACATCAAAATGGCCTTTCTCCTGTATCGGTTCTCATAATCAAGTAAATTTATCTAGTTTATATGAGTCAGGTGCACTTTTTGAAGGTGTTTTTTTAAGATCAACTTTGTGGCTAAAAGTTTTTTCACAAACTTGACATCAAAATGGCCTTTCTCCTGTATCGGTTCTCATAATCAAGTAAATTTATCTAGTTTATATGAGTCAGGTGCACTTTTTGAAGGTGTTTTTTTAAGATCAACTTTGTGGCTAAAAGTTTTTTCACAAACTTGACATCAAAATGGCCTTTCTCCTGTATCGGTTCTCATAATCAAGTAAATTTATCTAGTTTATATGAGTCAGGTGCACTTTTTGAAGGTGTTTTTTTAAGATCAACTTTGTGGCTAAAAGTTTTTTCACAAACTTGACATCAAAATGGCCTTTCTCCTGTATCGGTTCTCATAATCAAGTAAATTTATCTAGTTTATATGAGTCAGGTGCACTTTTTGAAGGTGTTTTTTTAAGATCAACTTTGTGGCTAAAAGTTTTTTCACAAACTTGACATCAAAATGGCCTTTCTCCTGTATCGGTTCTCATAATCAAGTAAATTTATCTAGTTTATATGAGTCAGGTGCACTTTTTGAAGGTGTTTTTTTAAGATCAACTTTGTGGCTAAAAGTTTTTTCACAAACTTGACATCAAAATGGCCTTTCTCCTGTATCGGTTCTCATAATCAAGTAAATTTATCTAGTTTATATGAGTCAGGTGCACTTTTTGAAGGTGTTTTTTTAAGATCAACTTTGTGGCTAAAAGTTTTTTCACAAACTTGACATCAAAATGGCCTTTCTCCTGTATCGGTTCTCATAATCAAGTAAATTTATCTAGTTTATATGAGTCAGGTGCACTTTTTGAAGGTGTTTTTTTAAGATCAACTTTGTGGCTAAAAGTTTTTTCACAAACTTGACATCAAAATGGCCTTTCTCCTGTATCGGTTCTCATAATCAAGTAAATTTATCTAGTTTATATGAGTCAGGTGCACTTTTTGAAGGTGTTTTTTTAAGATCAACTTTGTGGCTAAAAGTTTTTTCACAAACTTGACATCAAAATGGCCTTTCTCCTGTATCGGTTCTCATAATCAAGTAAATTTATCTAGTTTATATGAGTCAGGTGCACTTTTTGAAGGTGTTTTTTTAAGATCAACTTTGTGGCTAAAAGTTTTTTCACAAACTTGACATCAAAATGGCCTTTCTCCTGTATCGGTTCTCATAATCAAGTAAATTTATCTAGTTTATATGAGTCAGGTGCACTTTTTGAAGGTGTTTTTTTAAGATCAACTTTGTGGCTAAAAGTTTTTTCACAAACTTGACATCAAAATGGCCTTTCTCCTGTATCGGTTCTCATAATCAAGTAAATTTATCTAGTTTATATGAGTCAGGTGCACTTTTTGAAGGTGTTTTTTTAAGATCAACTTTGTGGCTAAAAGTTTTTTCACAAACTTGACATCAAAATGGCCTTTCTCCTGTATCGGTTCTCATAATCAAGTAAATTTATCTAGTTTATATGAGTCAGGTGCACTTTTTGAAGGTGTTTTTTTAAGATCAACTTTGTGGCTAAAAGTTTTTTCACAAACTTGACATCAAAATGGCCTTTCTCCTGTATCGGTTCTCATAATCAAGTAAATTTATCTAGTTTATATGAGTCAGGTGCACTTTTTGAAGGTGTTTTTTTAAGATCAACTTTGTGGCTAAAAGTTTTTTCACAAACTTGACATCAAAATGGCCTTTCTCCTGTATCGGTTCTCATAATCAAGTAAATTTATCTAGTTTATATGAGTCAGGTGCACTTTTTGAAGGTGTTTTTTTAAGATCAACTTTGTGGCTAAAAGTTTTTTCACAAACTTGACATCAAAATGGCCTTTCTCCTGTATCGGTTCTCATAATCAAGTAAATTTATCTAGTTTATATGAGTCAGGTGCACTTTTTGAAGGTGTTTTTTTAAGATCAACTTTGTGGCTAAAAGTTTTTTCACAAACTTGACATCAAAATGGCCTTTCTCCTGTATCGGTTCTCATAATCAAGTAAATTTATCTAGTTTATATGAGTCAGGTGCACTTTTTGAAGGTGTTTTTTTAAGATCAACTTTGTGGCTAAAAGTTTTTTCACAAACTTGACATCAAAATGGCCTTTCTCCTGTATCGGTTCTCATAATCAAGTAAATTTATCTAGTTTATATGAGTCAGGTGCACTTTTTGAAGGTGTTTTTTTAAGATCAACTTTGTGGCTAAAAGTTTTTTCACAAACTTGACATCAAAATGGCCTTTCTCCTGTATCGGTTCTCATAATCAAGTAAATTTATCTAGTTTATATGAGTCAGGTGCACTTTTTGAAGGTGTTTTTTTAAGATCAACTTTGTGGCTAAAAGTTTTTTCACAAACTTGACATCAAAATGGCCTTTCTCCTGTATCGGTTCTCATAATCAAGTAAATTTATCTAGTTTATATGAGTCAGGTGCACTTTTTGAAGGTGTTTTTTTAAGATCAACTTTGTGGCTAAAAGTTTTTTCACAAACTTGACATCAAAATGGCCTTTCTCCTGTATCGGTTCTCATAATCAAGTAAATTTATCTAGTTTATATGAGTCAGGTGCACTTTTTGAAGGTGTTTTTTTAAGATCAACTTTGTGGCTAAAAGTTGTTTCACAAACTTGACATCAAAATGGCCTTTCTCCTGTATCGGTTCTCATAATCAAGTAAATTTATCTAGTTTATATGAGTCAGGTGCACTTTTTGAAGGTGTTTTTTTAAGATCAACTTTGTGGCTAAAAGTTTTTTCACAAACTTGACATCAAAATGGCCTTTCTCCTGTATCGGTTCTCATAATCAAGTAAATTTATCTAGTTTATATGAGTCAGGTGCACTTTTTGAAGGTGTTTTTTTAAGATCAACTTTGTGGCTAAAAGTTGTTTCACAAACTTGACATCAAAATGGCCTTTCTCCTGTATCGGTTCTGATCTAATGTGCCTCTGAAGAAATTTATTTGTGTCTTATGATCACAAATTTCACAAGCAAACTTTCTCTCATCAAAGCGAAAATTTAGATTTAAAATAAAAAAATTGACATGTACAATTTTTTTCCAGTGTGAACCCTCACATGATTAGTAAAAGTGTTTTTTTGTTTTTCAGCATAAACACAAAAATGACATTTGAATGGTCTATTTTCATTGTGAACTGTTATCAGATTGTAGGTCAAACATTTGAATGGTCTATTTTCATTGTGAACTGTTATCAGATTGTAGGTCAAACATTTGAATGGTCTATTTTCATTGTGAACTGTTATCAGATTGTAGGTCAAACATTTGAATGGTCTATTTTCATTGTGAACTGTTATCAGATTGTAGGTCAAACATTTGAATGGTCTATTTTCATTGTGAACTGTTATCAGATTGTAGGTCAAACATTTGAATGGTCTATTTTCATTGTGAACTGTTATCAGATTGTAGGTCAAACATTTGAATGGTCTATTTTCATTGTGAACTGTTATCAGATTGTAGGTCAAACATTTGAATGGTCTATTTTCATTGTGAACTGTTATCAGATTGTAGGTCAAACATTTGAATGGTCTATTTTCATTGTGAACTGTTATCAGATTGTAGGTCAAACATTTGAATGGTCTATTTTCATTGTGAACTGTTATCAGATTGTAGGTCAAACATTTGAATGGTCTATTTTCATTGTGAACTGTTATCAGATTGTAGGTCAAACATTTGAATGGTCTATTTTCATTGTGAACTGTTATCAGATTGTAGGTCAAACATTTGAATGGTCTATTTTCATTGTGAACTGTTATCAGATTGTAGGTCAAACATTTGAATGGTCTATTTTCATTGTGAACTGTTATCAGATTGTAGGTCAAACATTTGAATGGTCTATTTTCATTGTGAACTGTTATCAGATTGTAGGTCAAACATTTGAATGGTCTATTTTCATTGTGAACTGTTATCAGATTGTAGGTCAAACATTTGAATGGTCTATTTTCATTGTGAACTGTTATCAGATTGTAGGTCAAACATTTGAATGGTCTATTTTCATTGTGAACTGTTATCAGATTGTAGGTCAAACATTTGAATGGTCTATTTTCATTGTGAACTGTTATCAGATTGTAGGTCAAACATTTCCTTTCTTTAACTTTACAAGTAAAGTTACACACAGGGCATTTGAATGGAAGATCTTGAAGGCTATGATTTGTAAGCAAATAGTAATGTTTATGAAAAGTGTTTTACAATATTCACATTGAAAATGTTTATTCTGATTACTTTTAACAGAATAAATTTGTCAACAATTGCCTTAACAGCTTATTACAGTCATAACATTGACTCTGTTGTTTAATTAGTTTAATTAGATAGACGTGGTGTATATGATTGGTCATGTCTAGCAATCACGTATTTTATGTCTCTGTTGTTTAATTAGTTTAATTAGATAGACGTGGTGTATATGATTGGTCATGTCTAGCAATCACGTATTTTATGTCTCTGTTGTTTAATTAGTTTAATTAGATAGACGTGGTGTATATGATTGGTCATGTCTAGCAATCACGTATTTTATGTCTCTGTTGTTTAATTAGTTTAATTAGATAGACGTGGTGTATATGATTGGTCATGTCTAGCAATCACGTATTTTATGTCTCTGTTGTTTAATTAGTTTAATTAGATAGACGTGGTGTATATGATTGGTCATGTCTAGCAATCACGTATTTTATGTCTCTGTTGTTTAATTAGTTTAATTAGATAGACGTGGTGTATATGATTGGTCATGTCTAACAATCACGTATTTTATGTCTCTGTTGTTTAATTAGTTTAATTAGATAGACGTGGTGTATATGATTGGTCATGTCTAGCAATCACGTATTTTATGTCTCTGTTGTTTAATTAGTTTAATTAGATAGACGTGGTGTATATCCAATGTCTGCACCCTTAAAACCAGCGTTAGGACCCGTAAAACCAAATATCGTTTCTCTTACAACCAGTGGCGGCACACGTACAACAAAGTCGTACCTTAACAACTAATTTCGCATCCTCACAAACAAATTCTTAAAAATTGTATTGCACATTTTATAATTTTACAAACATTTGCTACTTGGATTGATTAGACTTTCTGCTATAAAATTTTTAAATGCTACCGGTAAAACGGGGATAATTTTACATGTTTCTTTTAATATGAGTAAAAAAACTATTAATAACCACCCAGCATATACTTTAAAATATGAAAGTCGTTTATTATGCCTTTGAATAAAAGAAATTAAAAAATCTTTGTAAAAAGAAAACAAAATCGTGATTTAAGTAACTCTCATTTAATTTAAAGTTTACACATTTACTTATTCACACAAAACATTCAAAACTTCAGACTAATGACTTAATTTATTTATTTTTAAACACCAAGAGCTATTGGATATTCTTAGTTCAAATAGTCAGATGGATCGAAATCAGCGCGCCTCATCCCCTGTCTGCCGATTCATTTCTATTAGACGAAAATAATTTATCCAGCATAGTCCCAGCATTACTCTTGACATATGGGTCAAAAGTCCGATAGTCGACCATTGCGATATGAGTGTCTATCCCTCACCCACACGTCAGCCACGCCTCTGGCTAAACGTCTCTGAAATGAACAACTCATTAAGACTACACATAAAACAATGTTCAAGTGCCATAATAAAGATGGCTGATACTGTTGGCGGAAAGAGTTATAAATCTTCGCCATCAAAATCATCGAGAACAAAAATTCAAAATACTGGATTTACGAATAGCTTAGCTACAACAAATCAGCAGTGTATGGGGAGCATCTATGTACAACAACAACAATAAGACAATAAGACAAACACATTCAGAACATCTTTGAAATCAGGAGTTAGAGGCTATACCTGCACTTTTAGACGTATTCTCTTATTAGTCTCAATGTTTTTGTTCACTTGGTTCTCAACTGTCTAATATCAGAAAAACAACATAAAATACTTCTTTAAATTGATATTTCGACACCCAATTGAAATTTGACCTCATAGTGAATCTACATGTTGACCACTATAAAGTTTGAGAAACATTGACTTAACAAGGAAGTTAAATACATTATGAAAGAATCGTGTCGCCTCAAATAGCAATACATCACTGTAAAAACAATACAGCCTTTAGTTTTACAAGAATTATAATCTTTTATTCGATGTGACCCATGCAGCTATCAATATACAAGTTACCACATTTTGCAAGGATTGTGCACCAATTACATTTTAAAATCATTGCATTTCTTTATTTAGTTAAATATACATTCATCGATCTCTTAAAACCATAACACATTTCACTTAAAAAGACAAATACCATGTATAAGGAATAATGTGACGTACTTTAGTAAAACATAACGATTCACAAGATAATGTGTCGTATCATACAGTTAAACAATATACAAAAAATGTAAAGTCAAAAGAAAATTGTCGTGTAAAGATAACCAAATATATTATGTTTATGTTATGGCAATTTTAACAGAATACAATACTTAACAATCTCTTATACTTTTAATGAAACATTATAACATAAATAAAAACGTATATAAAATCTAAAGAGAAAAGACATAAAATTATACATTTTAACAACGACATAATGAAACATTATAACATAAAGAAAACGTATATAAAATCTAAAGAGAAAAGACATAAAATTATCCATTTTAACAACGACATAATGAACATATGTTCATTCACCATCAAGATACGTGAAGAATGACGTGTTTAAAAAATTAGATGAATAAATTAAGTTTGAAATAAATATTTTAAATACCTAGAAAAATAAAACGTACGCATATTAAAAGTTTTACGAAAAATAAATAAATTTAAGCAAGTAATTTTTTTAAAGGCTTCTTCTAATACTCTGTGATATATCGTGGATGACCGATTCTACGCCAGACAAGAAAGATGTCCATATAAGCGTTAAGGCCTTTTATAACTTTAGCCAGTCACAAAAAAAAAGAAATCTAAATTAGTCTTTTTCATGACATGATTAAGGTCTAAAACAAAATCATTTAAAAAAACAACAACAACCGTTTCCATCAAAATTTCATTATTTCAACTACAGGACAAACTAGTTGGATATTTGCCAGGGTCATAACTAAATATGTTAGTCGATGTATTTAAATTTATGTCATTTATTTATTAAAAATTGTGTTCTCCTTACATTACTTTCAAATCACTATATTACATTTAACTCACTACATTACTTGTATTCAATACATTACTTTAACTCACTACATACTTTTAACCACAACAATATTTTCAACTGACTATATTAATTTCAGCTAACTATATTACATTCAAATTCTTAGGTCTTGATATTATAGGGATTTTAGCCTTGCTCTCCGCTTACTTCTAACACACAAGAAATGACGCAAGTCCAGGTAGCAATTCAATGTTTATTCTACTGTACACACTGTACAGTCTGTTTGCCCTGCCTGGACAGCAATTACATCTATATATAACTGGATGCACACATAGCTTGACACTATAATTTACTTCACATGCTCAAGTCCCCTTCAAAGCTACATATACTTAAAACTCATCCAAGTCCTCTCGGTCCGACCCGACTGACCTGGGCCCTGCTCCAGTCTTCACGTTAAATCCACGTAGACACAAAACACGTCTAAGTCCCCGTGGTTCAAACGTCAGACCGGTCTGAACTACCCAACTGATCTAGACGTTGTAGCTAAGCTATTCGTCAATCCAGTATTTTGAATTTTTGTTCTCGATGATTTTGATGGCGAAGATTTATAACCGTTTCCGCCAACAGTATCAGCCATCTTTATTATGGCACTTGAACATTGTTTTATGTGTAGTCTTAATGAGTTGTTCATTTCAGAGACGTTTAGCCAGAGGCGTGGCTGACGTGTGGGTGAGGGATAGACACTCATATCGCAATGGTCGACTATCGGACTTTTGACCCATATGTCAAGAGTAATGCTGGGACAATGCTGGATAAATTATTTTCTTCTAATAGAAATGAATCGGCAGACAGGGGATGAGGCGCGCTGATTTCGATCCATCTGACTATTTGAACTAAGAATATCCAATAGCCCTTGGTGTTTAAAAATAAATAAATTAAGTCATTAGTCTGAAGTTTTGAATGTTTTGTGTGAATAAGTAAATGTGTAAACTTTAAATTAAATGAGAGTTACTTAAATCACGATTTTGTTTTCTTGTTACAAAGATTTTGTAATTTCTTTTATTCAAAGGCATAATAAACGACTTTCATATTTTAAAGTATATGCTGGGTGGTTATTAATAGTTTTTTACTCATATTAAAAGAAACATGCAAAATTATCCCCGTTTTACCGGTAGCATTTAAACATTTTATAGCAGAAAGTCTAATCAATCCAAGTAGCAAATGTTTGTAAAATTATAAAATGTGGAATACAATTTTTAA
>CALYLW010002437.1:0-48969 GCA_944989445.1 Ampullaceana balthica
TATATGAAAGTTTTAACATGAAAATAACTTTTAATTCTATTAATAAATTTCGTATTTTAAAAGTCGTTATTGCATCTAAACTTTCTTATGTGCAATTGTGTTTTGCTTTTTCGTAAAATCGCTCATAGGTGTAATTTTAAGAATAATAATGAATACTATTTTTGATATAACAGTTTTCAATAGTGTCTTTAATTATGTTGAAAATAAATCTTTTGAATGTTTTAGAGACGTGTCAAAGGCAACGTCAACTTTACAAGAAACTGGAATGACTATAAAAAAGGGTTTGGATCATTTGATGGGGACTTTTGGCTGGGGAATGATCTGATATCAGACATAACTTTAAAGGTAATGTGTTTTTTAAAAAATTAAAAAAGAATTAAAAAGTTAACCTTAATTTTTAATATTGTAATTAAATGGAATATTTATTATATAAGTTGATTATGTGTATTCTACAGAGCCGTCTTAACGCATAGGCCGTAGGGCATTTGCCCGGGGGCCCACGAGCATAGGGGCCCCATTAGAATATGTTTATTTATATATGTTATGTATATTTATGTTTTATTCCTGCGGGGGGGGGGCAAAACTATTTCTTTGCCCCAGGGCCCAAACTGGTGGAAAGACGGCTCTGGTATTCTACTGTTATTTATGTTGTTATTATGAAAAAAATATTGTTTTTAAATTATTATATTTATGTTATTATCTCCATGTAAAGCGCTGTGAGCCCGGCTCCTTGCTGGGAAACATGCGCTATAAAAATTACCAATTTATTATTATTATTATTAAGTTAAAGTTTACATAAACTTAAACATATTAGCTAACAATTACACACAATAATATGTATCTTTTATGTATATCTATAATAATAAAGGCAGTTGTCTTCCGGCCTCGATAGCCGATTGGTCCCTCAAACTCCTACAGCCAATCACTAGCTGAGAAAAATTAAATCTCATTTCCATATTGAACAAATTTACGCGGACGTTCAAAAAGAGTTATTTTTGGTGCATTATTTTTTCAAAGACTTTATTTTGAGCGGTGCGCGTTGGGATTTATAGTCAAAAACTTTGTTTTTACAGGTTATTTATTATAACTATAATGTATAGTATTTTTGAAGTGATACACATGAATAGCCGGTTGAGACTGCGGGTCTCTCGAAAAACGGCGGTATAGGTGGGAGTTAGGGTCTCTGGACAGACTGTGGTGTTGCGGGGGGGGGGTCTCGGGTCTCTGGACATACCGTGGTGCCTGGGGGAAGGTGGGGTCTCTGAACAGACCGCGGTGTGGGGGAGGTAGTGTCTCTGGACAGACCGTGGTGTGGGGGAGGTAGTGTCTCTGGACAGACCGCGGTGTAGGGGTGGTAGTGTCTCTGGACAGACCGTGGTGTGGCGGAGGTAGTGTCTCTGGACATACCGTGGTGTGGGGGGAGGTAGTGTCTCTGGACATACATTGGTGTGGGGGAGGTAGTGTCTCTGGACAGACCGTGGTGTGGGGAGGTAGTGTCTCTGGACAGACCGTGGTGTGGGGGAAGAATAGTGTCTCTGGACAGACCGTGGTGTGGTGGAGGTGGGGTCTCAGGACAGACCGCGGTGTGGGGGAGGTAGTGTTTCGGGATAGACCATGCTGTGGGGGGAGGTAGTGTCTCTGGACAGAACGTGGTGTGGGGGAGGTGGGTCTCTGGACAGACCGCGTTGTGTGGGAGGTAGTGTATCTGGACAGACCGTGGTGTGGGGGGAGGTAGTGTCTCTGGACAGACCGCGGTGAGGGGGAGGTAGTATCTCTGGAGAGACCGTGGTGTGGGGGGAGGTAGTGTCTCTGGACAGACCATGGTGTGGGGGGAGTTAGTGTCTCTGGACAGACCGCAGTGTTTCGGGGGGGGGGAGTGGTGGGGTCTCTGGACAGACCGCAGTATGGGCGGGAAGGTAGGGTCTCTGGAGAGGCGGTGGTGTGGGGGGGGGTAGGGTCTCTGGACAAAGGCTCTTGTTAAAACGACGATTGGTAACTTTTCATTATTGAGTCAGTTTATGTGGATGTTGTGATGACCTACCATAAACTTCACAGGTCACCCTACACGTTTTCCCGTCCCTGGAGGGCTTTGTTGCTATTCTATATATATATATATATATATATATATATATATATATTTATATATATATATATATATATATATATATATATATATATATATATATGTGTATATATATATATATGTGTGTGTGTGTGTATGTATATATATTAGGGCTGCGGAAATTATCGATTAATCTCTAGATTAATCGTTAAAAATTTTATCGATTAAATATCGATTAAAATAATTTTAATCGATAAAAATTCGATTAAAATTTAAGAAAATATTTATAATATTTTTTAAAAATTTTAGTAATAAATAATAAATTATTAATAATTAATAATAATTTATATATATTTTTTTACGTACAAAAATCTCCCGCGTAATATTAAAATTTATTTTATTAATGTATGTTGACCGGCAGACGTCAATTATAAAATGTCTGACAGCCAGAGCCGTCTTTACACCATTTTGGGCCCCCGGGCAAAAATATAGTGTTGGGCCCTTCCCCCGCAGGAATAAAAAATGAATATACATAATATATATATATAAACATATTCCCATGGGGCCCATATGCTCGTGGGCCCCCGGGCAAATGCCCAACGGGCCTATGCGTTAAGACGGCCCTGCTGACAGCATCAGCGCAGTTAAATTTAAACATGTAACTAGAAAGTTGAGCAAATATGTTGTTTTTAAGCTAACTGCGGATGGCAAAGTCGAAGATGGTGAAAACATTTTCTGTGTCCACTGCCATAAACAATTATCTTTTAAAGGATCAAATACATCGCTGACGTACCACCTTCATCACAAATCAAGTATCAACACATTGTCATGAAATTTAGTTCAAAATATTATTAATTTTCAATGTCCGTGAGAAATGTTCAGTTTAATGACGTCATAGATTTCTATTTTTGGTTTTAATCGAAATAATCGATTAATTAATCGATAATTTTTCAAAAGTTAACGATTAAATTTAAATTAATCGATAACAGCCCGAATATATATATATATATGTGTGTGTGTGTGTGTACATTTGTAAGTGTATATTTAATTATTTTGCGTCACTAAAATGTCCACAAGGATTGATGTTTCTTGTACAAATTTGGCATACATAATAATCTCGATCCAAAATAAAATATAGAGGGGTATTAAACTTTAAGTCATGTATCGCTTGTATAGGTCCTATTACATTTTTCCTCCAATAAAGCTTTTGAGTATCAATGACTTTCTTACCCATTGTAATGCATGTATCTCTATGGAACGTATTAAAATATTTTAGGGTATCATGTTCCTAAATCATTTTCTCTTCAGACCACATGGCACAATTTAATTTCATTTTTATCAAATACAGGTATACAAGAGTATTGTCTAATTAATCATATTATGTTATTTAAATATTGCGTCTCTCTGAACATACTAAGAAATTATTCAATTGAACAAAAAAATAAAAGTTCGGAGCTGTTCGCTTTGATGTGTTATATGGTTTTAAAATGTTAATTAATGTAAATATATGGTAACATTCTATTTTCATTATTGTTCCTCGCTTTAAATATCACAGTTAATGTGTAACTTAATTTAATTGTATGAATTTTAAAGTTTACTCATTTTAATTTTTTAAGCTAAGGATTGTATTATTTTTTTATTGTTTTGTTTTATTTTATTTTTTATAACTTACATGGGAAACATATAAAATGTTTTTCAAGTTCTAAAGTTTAATTTAATGCAAGAATATTTTAAATTTGTATTCTTTTTATTGAGAAACGCTTTAAAATTTTAACGTTCAATAATTTGAATACTATAGATGTAATATATTAAACTTAATATTAAAATTCGCCCTGTAATGAACTTGAATGGTTTATATTGCAGATATTTCTATTTGTAAATGTTTGCAAGACCACCGTAGTATGTTTAATTAATGACTGTTATACATAAACAAAATTAAACAACGTAACTCGTCGTTAGAAAATGAAGTCCATTAAATCAAAGCTTAAACTGACATGTGTTACCTGATACTCTTCCTCTAGGACAAGTACCAACTCAGGATCGACATGAGAAGCGGGAGTAACACATATTACGTCACTTACGATTCTTTCATCTTAGCAGACGAGTCCATGAGTTACACACTGCGTCTGGGAAAATTCACAGGTGGTAATATTGCAGACTCATTAAGTTTTCATAACAACAAGCCATTCGCCACTCCAGACCGTGATGATAGACACAAATGTTCTTCTAGTCGTAAGTCAGGATGGTGGTACAACGGCTGCGATCAATCACATTTGAATGGTGTCTGGGGTGGCGGGGATTATAGAGGCATTAATTGGTGGGATCATAAAAAAGGTGGAAGAGTAACAATGAATTACGCGGAAATGAAGATAAGAATTGAGTAATTTAGTAACTTGCTATGAACAAGTGTCAATTTGCTTGTTTAAATAACACTATGCTAAAAATAAAATATATTTATGTAACTCATCTATGGCGATGGAATACTCTTGTCATAATGGTTTCTTGTATACACAAAATAACAGCCATAATTGTGCTTCACTTCAGTAACATTGTAATTTAGCAAACTATTACTTATATTGCATTGTTCTGACTATGTGACACTATGGACATGACACTAGATGCATGTCACACTGTAAAAGGTGAGACTATGAGCATGCCATTACACGCCTGTCACAGTGTAACAGGTGAGACTAGGGGCATGACACTAGATGCATGTCACAGTTTAAAAGCGTAGACTAGGGGCATGACCCTAGACGGCTGTCACAGTGTAACATGTGAGACTAGGGGCATGACACTAGATGCATTTCACAGTTTAAAATGTGAAACTAGGGGCATGACAATAGACGCCTGTCATAGTGTAACAGGTGAGACTAAGGACATGACACTAGACGCATGTCACAGTGTAACAGGTTTAAACTAGGGACATGACACTAGACACATGTCACAGTGTAACATGTGAGACTAGGGGCATGTCGCTAGTTGCATGTTACAGTGTAACAGGTGGGACTAGGGACATGACACTAGACGCATGTCACAGTGTAACATGTTTAAACTAGGGACATGACACTAGACACATGTCACAGTGTAACATGTGAGATTAAAGCATGACACTAGATGCATGTCACAGTTAAAAGGTGAGACTAGGGGCATGACACTAGACGCCTGTCACAGTGTAACAGGTGAGACTAGGGACATGACACTAGACGCATGACACAGTGTAATAGGTTTAGACTAGGCACATGACACTTGACGCATGTTACAGTGTAACATGTGAGACTAGGGGCATGACACTAGATGCATGTCACAGTTAAAAGGTGAGACTATAGGCATGCCATTACACGCCTGTCACAGTGTAACAGGTGAGACTAGGAGCATGACACTAGATGCATGTCTCAGTTTAAAATGTGAAACTAGGGGCATGACAATTTAAACCTGTCACAGTGTAACAGGTGAGACTAGTGACATGACACTAGACGCATGTCACAGTGTAACAGGTTTAAACTAGGGACATGAAACTAGACACATGTCACAGTCTAATATGTGAGACTTAAGCATGACACTAGATGCATGTCACAGTTAAAAGGTGAGACTCGGGGCATGACACTAGACGCCTGTCACAGTGTATAAGGTGAGACTAGGGACATGACACTAGACGCATGTCACAGTGTAACAGGTTTAGACTAGGCACATGACACTTGACGTATGTTACAGTGTAACATGTGAGAATAGGGGCATGACACTAGATGCATGTTACAGTTTAAAAGGTGAGACTAGGGAAATGACACTAGATGCATGTCACAGTGTAACAGGTTTAGACTAGCACATGACACTTGACGCATGTTACAGGGTATTAGGTGAGACTAGGGACAAGACATTAGACGCATGTTACAGTGTAACAGGTGAGACTAGGGACATGACACTAGACGCATGTCACAGTGTAATAGGTGAGACTAGCGACATGATAATTGATATTAGACGCATGTTACAGTGTAGCAATAGAGACTAGGGACATGACACTAGAAACCTGTCAGTGTAACATGTGAGATTTCACTACAGGTAGATCCAGGTAGATAAACAAATGTCGGATAGTGAATGGCAAAGGCTAATAAAAGAAGAGAGACAAGGGTATTTGTAGATCACATGACACATTTATGTTTAGTGTGTGTCAGATATGCTAAGAAAAATTTTATAGTGACACATTTAGGGATCATATAAAATGAGAAAATACTTGAGACTAGACACACTGTTTAATTCGATTATTGAGTGTATATAATATAATATAAAATAAAAGATGCATGTAGAAAATCATGTTTTGTCATTTTGTTTGATTCTTTGCTTCATTAAATTAATACTTTCTAATTTTTACTTGTCTACTTAATACATTTTGAATAAAATGTAAAGAAGAAGAAAAGAATAATAAAATATTAATCATTTGTTTCGCTTGGATTTCATAACCAAATTATTATATAAAATTATTAAGTTAACGAGGGGTATTAGTGTTTTAAAAGCATCAAAACTCTGTGATCAGAAGTTAATTTTAAAAAATTTAGATACTCACCTAAGTAATTTTATTTTTAATGATTTTTTCTCTTTTATTTAACGCACGTACACACACTTTTAAATATCTCCCCGCCTTTAATGACACATAAACTCGTATTTGTCTCGGGTAAATAATATTTAAAGCAGCAGATTTTCTATTACAAGAGCAATTTTTTTCTTATTAAGCAATCCAAATAGTTTTTAATTTATTTAGAATCAGTAGGAAAGTTATTCGCATACTTTATGATCATAACTACTTTAAAAATATGCCATCCCTATGAAAGAAGGCTTTCATTTTATAATGCATTTTTTAAAAAAAATATTTATTTGGGCTATCTATATTTACAAATATTACACATTTTCTTATACCTTATATTTTTATGCTATTAACGTACTGATATTTCATATAGAATGGGGCTGAGATAAAGCTTTTAATTAGCTGAAACGTCTGCTGTCGTGTTAGTTTAAAAATAAAGCTCAAATTTATTGTTGTCATTGCACAATTTGTTTGTATATGTTTTATTTTCTTAACGTACTGCCTGAGTTTAAAATTTTTAACTAGATTTTTTCACTTGATTTCATTTGGACAAATAATTTTCAAGGTTAACTAATCCAATGGCTACAACAACACGCTTCATAACCTGTAAGCTAGCATGAAAGACTTTTGTCGCGTTCAATCACTGCAACGATTATTAGACCCTATTCTCAGTGAAGATGAAACTTAATGCACCCACCATATTTTTAATGACTTCATTTGATAGTTCAATATACATATATACACATACCATACACTTTTTTAAAAATATATTTTTAGGATTGGTACTGGTTAAAAAAAATTGATCGATTAATCAGGAAAAAATGTAATCGATGAATCGATTAATTGAGATTAACTATATTTTTATAACGCATTAATAGATCCCGTTAAGTTGCAATTCATTATTTAGCGAAACCGTTTAAGTCGCGATAATTCCATGACTCCCAAATTTTGTGAAATAACACAGCAAATTCGTTCTGCTGTGCAACATAAGGAAAAAAAATCTTGTTTACCTATTCACATCTAAATAAATAAATATAATACGAGGGGAACGTATTAGTAAGAGAAAAAAAAATTATTAATAAATTGGAAAAAAAATATTAGACATATTTTCTTAATTTTTAATCGATCAACTTAATTTGAATCGATTTAAAAAATACGATTAATCAATTAATTAATCGTTAATTTCCGCACAATTAAAGTTTTTTACATTTCTATATAACCAGCTTCCTTGAACGTTTAACCAACTACCATAAAACACTAAAGAGACTGTACGTAACATTCTTTGCGAATTTTGGAGATCCGGGTAATGCTGCAGTGATAAACTTAATTTCTAAATTTAGCAAGCTGTAAGTTAATTTCTTGTTATGCTCAGTTCTATACAGATATCACTTTATCAACATTTAAATATCTAATAGAAATGCAGGACTAAACACAAACCATAGATAAGCGTAGGACACAATAATCTTCTGTATAGAAGGAGCGTCTGTAAAAGATAAGATCACAAGTACCAAAATTAGTGTAACGTACTTTTCAGATTCCTTTAAAATTCTGGAGTTCTTATCTTATCTTATCTGTTTTGAGAACGATTGCTGAGTTCTTGAGTTATACCATGTGATAAGATTAATTTCATTCACTTTAATAATGCCATACAATGGTAGCTTTGACGGCGTATCTTAAATTGATGATAAGAAAATTTCCTGGGAAATAAACTGGTTGTAGTTAAAGGATTAAAATATTTTTTTAAATATTTTACCAAACTTTGGATAGGATAATTTTTTTAAAAATGTAAGCAGAAATATATTATAAAAAAAATAATGTACATACTTCTGAAATAAAGTCAATAAATAAAGTTTCATTAAAAATTGAAAGTGGGTAAATTCTTCTACATAATGAAAAAAATGGATCCTGAACAGAAATGTTAACGACTTTCATTAAACTAAAGCTTCACACAATGAGAAAAAGCTAGTACTGAAATTAAAATGTTTAAAACAAAATTATTTCAAGCGATTGACATTGAATGGTGAATAATTTCAAAATTATTGTATCTAAGAAAATATTATTGAGGTTTCAACTTAATGTGATAATAACTTTAATAAAAGTTTAGTACAGTACTGAAATGGGTAGAAAGATCTTGGTGAATTTAAAAGTTAAAAAAAATTACATGTGAGTTTAAATTACTGTACTTGATATTTGGTCTTGCCGGCTTGTAATAAAGAATTTTTCTCTAGACGAGTTGAATTTGAAATATACAGAAAGCTTAATTTCATTTTCAGTCAGACACAGAGTTAGATAACTTTAAATATCTAGGAGCCATTATATTTAGAGATGGTACCTGCGAAGCTGAAATTCACGCTAGAATTGGGTCGGCAATGGCATCAATGACGAAGTTTTAAAAAATATGGAACAGCAAAGACATTCGCCTTCCAACAAAGCTCAGGCTTTACAGCGCCCTCGTCAAAACCATTGTGCTTACGGATTTGAGACCTGGACACTTAGGGCAACCAATGAAAGCAAGCTGCAGGAATTTGAAAACAATGAGATCTCATATTTAGAAGACAAGACCAATGAATATGTCTGGGACAGAATAAACTCTGTTGCTGGTCGTCAAGAAACAATTATAACAACAATTAAGAGACGTAAGATGGCATGGTTCGGCCATGTATTGCGACATAATACCCTGACAAAAATTATCGCTCAAGGACCTGTAGAAGGGGGCCGGCGAAGAGGTCGACAGCGGAAAAGCTGGCTTGGCAACATAAAGGAATGGGCAGGGATGAGATTGAACGAATTACAGGCCGTAACTCAAGATTGGCCAATTTACAGATCGTTTTCGGTTGATGTGTCCTTGCGCTCCCCCCAACGACATCAATTGTCACGGGACTGATGATGATGATGATGAGTCAGACACGTATTTATCAAGTGTCATTCAATATAATTTAATTGGTTCTGTTTAAATTTACTTCTTAAAATCCTTAAGCATAAAATTTGTATTTAAATATAATTTCTAGAATTTAATTTCGAAAGATTAAAAAATAATCTGAAAAATATTGACATAACTTCATTTTAGAACAAATGTATAATAACAAAAATCATTTATATTTCAGAGCGCCCAACAGATTTGAGAGAGAAACCCAAAATTCAAACAATTGGATAATTAAAGTTTTTTTAAATTTAAATTTGGATCATTATAGAAATATTGTTTTATCAATATTTGAAAATATCGTATGAAATTGAATGTGGAAAGAGTTTTAAACGTTTACTAAAAAGACATCAAGGGCCCGTGGAAAGTATGAGTTAAATGTCCTATAGTATTTTATTATTGGCTCTTAAATTTTTATATGCAGTATAGAAAGTAGAAACAAATCTTTATGCAGCTCATAAAAGGGGGAAAAAATCATTTGGGCCCCCGGTCCCCACTGAGTGATAGTTTAAATTATTGTTCGCCAAATATAGTCATGAGAGTGTACTCAACAACTTTCCAAAGTTTCATGCTTCTATATACACGAGAAATTGGAGATTTAGTGATGAGTGAGTGAGTCAGTCAGTCATTGAGGGGTTTGGCTTTTATTAGTATAAATAAATTTAATAAATATACAATCAAAATCATCACAGTGACAATAAGTCAACTAATAAATTATTCATATTTTCTCTAGCTGACCAGGTTCCTTCGTCTTCTGATCAACTTTGAAAAAAACATTAAAACGCATCCGTATGGACTTCATTACAGATTTTAAGATTTAAAATCGAGATGCAGTGATGAGCATACTCGCTAAATGCAGCAAACTGTAAGTTGTTGTTTTTCTTGTAATTTCACATACCCAATTGTGCACCCAACTTAAGTGGTAAGTAAATCGGTGCAGTTTTTTGTTTACCAAAACTTTAATCATAATCTGATTTTTATCGCTACGGCAAGTTTTATGGGTGTTTAGAGCCTAGCGAATATAAATGTTTAAAAAATAAACGTATCGAAATTACTGAACTGGAGGTCATGAAATAATCATCAATAGTATCCTGCTCTATTTGCAATTTACAAAATTTATAAATGAAAGGAACTTATGTTTGCTGGAGTATTTTATATATTTTAATAGCTATGCAAATATAAATAACTCATTGATTAAAAACTCTTTGGTATTAAATTAATTTAAATTATTATATTTTTATTTTTAAATACAAACAAATGTAAAAAAAAACATTGGTAACTGATTGTAAAGTTAATAGTTGATGATGTTAACACGGTGGATGTAAAACTTACAGTTTAAAAGCATACTATTACTAATCTTTTAATGTTAGTCCAAATATTTAACTACCCAAAAGTAATTACCTTATTTAATGTTGGCATTAAATACTTCTCGTCAAGTTTACAATGGTCAACGCATTTTTAAAAAAAATTATTTATTTTATTTTGACTTAACTTTTAATCTTTATTCACCACAAAATTAAAATGTATGATGTCATAAGTAACACTTAACGTTTTTAATTAAAGGTTCTTGTTGAAAATTTAAATAACACTGTAATGTCTCCTTTATATGTCATTTTTAACCACGTTTTATTAACTCGCTTTCGTTCCTGTGGCATTGTCTGTCCAACAATATTTCAAGTCTGCCAACTAAACTTTAACCACTTTTTAGGGTCCTAGAGATCTCAAATTTTTTACCACAGATAAATCTTCGATGACAATGCATTGTATTAAAATTTCAGATCGATCTAATGTACCGTTCTTAAATTATTGAATTTTTTAGTTTATCTAAATTTTATTATATACTTGATTTCGTGTCTGTCCGCAATTTTTCAAATTCGCCAACGTAAAATTAAACCACTTCTGATAGTTCTAGAGAGCTCAAAATTTTACCACAGATAGATCTTATATGAAAATATATTGTATCAAAATTTCAGATCGATCGAATGTACCGTAACTAAATTAATGCATTTCTTAGTTTATCTTTATATAAACATCTGTACCCGCCTGCCGTAGTTTAATTTCACGTGGCGAGTTCACCCCTTGACTTCATCGCTTTGTTATTAAACGTTGGGCGGGTGCTGATGAGGTGTTTGGTAAAATAAATAGAGGTTAACATTAAAAAAAACAACAACACGTTTTTATTAGTGGACTAAAAAGAATAAAATAAATAAAGGTAAAAAAAATGATTTTTAAAAACCACGTTTTTATAAGTGGACTAAAAAGAAGAAAATAATTTAAAGCTTATAAGTTCAAGTACTTCGATTTAATATGACTAAAAACGTGGGGCGGGTGTTTGGTATAAAAATTAAAGATTTCTGATTTAAAAGGCTAAAAAGAGATCTATAAGTGAGAGAATGAGTGAACCGCATATGTTAAACCCCATAAGCGCGCGACCCACATTTTTAGTCATATGAAATCAAAGTACTTGAACTTATAAGTTTTAAATTATTTTCTTCTTTTTAGTCCAATTATAAAAACCTTTATTTATTATTAAATCCCTTTTATTGCTTTGTAAGTTTAATCGGACCGACCGAAGCGACTATCTGTTTATACTATTTTCACGTGCCAGTTCAGTTCACACGTTGACGCCGACCGTCGATGTTCACACCACCTACCGTCCCTGCAACCGGTTTTAAAACCAGGGGAGATAATTATGTTTCAGTCTGTAAATTTCGCGTTTAAACATAATCACTACTTTTAGTAATGTCTCATATATAAGGGATTTATAGTAAAAAAACTTTGTTTTTACACATATTTATTTTAACCAACTAAGCAAAAAGACAAGTGTGTTGACATTATTTGGTTCAAGTGATGAGCGGGTCAAATGGACAATATAATTAGCCGAGCTGAAGAATCATTCACATAGAACTGAGCTAACTGGTATGGGCAAAACGTTCTTGGCAAGAAATGACATTATCGAAAATCGGTGTTCATTAAGTTTCCACCATTGTAGAGGGTTAAAATAAAATGTTGGAACCATGCATTCCCAGTCACTTGTGTTTATTCTGGCTGCTTTCATATCTCTCTGGCGGACATCTTTAAATCAAAGACTTGGGCATCCCGTCTTCCTCTTTCCCGATGTCAGTTCTCCATATAGGAGGTCCTTAGGGATAGCCCGCTCCCTTTCCGATGCATTTCCATAGGGGTCTTAGCCCGTCTTCCTCTTTGCCGATGTCAGTTCTCCATATAGGAGGTCCTTAGGGATACGACCCGTCTTCCTCTTTGCCGATGTCAGTTCTCTATATAGGAGGTCCTTAGGGATACGACCCGTCTTCCTCTTTGCCCGATGTCAGTTCTCCATATAGGAGGTCCTTAGGGATACGACCCGTCTTCCTCTTTTCCGATGTCAGTTCTCCATATAGGAGGTCCTTAGGGATACGACCCGTCTTCCTCTTTGCCGATGTCAGTTTTCTATATAGGATGTCCTTAGGGATACGACCCGTCTTCCTCTTTGCCGATGTCAGTTCTCTATATAGGATGTCCTTAGGGATACGACCCGTCTTCCTCTTTGCCGATGTCAGTTCTCTATATAGGAGGTCCTTAGGGATACGACCCGTCTTCCTCTTTGCCGATGTCAGTTCTCTATATAGGAGGTCCTTAGGGATACGACCCGTCTTCCTCTTTGCCGATGTCAGTTCTCCATATAGGAGGTCCTTAGGGATACGACCCGTCTTCCTCTTTGCCGATGTCAATTCTCCATATAGGAGGTCCTTAGGGATACGACCCGTCTTCCTCTTTGCCGATGTCAGTTCTCTATTTTGGAGGTCCTTAGGGATACGACCCGTCTTCCTCTTTGCCGATGTCAGTTCTCTATATAGGAGGTCCTTAGGGATACGACCCATCTTCCTCTTTGCCGATGTCAGTTCTCTATATAGGAGGTCCTTAGGGATACGACCCGTCTTCCTCTTTGCCGATGTCAGTTCTCTATATAGGAGGTCCTTAGGGATACGACCCGTTTCCTCTTTGCCGATGTCAGTTCTCTATATAGGAGGTCCTTAGGGATACGACCCGTCTTCCTCTTTGCCGATGTCAGTTCTCTATATAGGAGGTCCTTAGGGATACGACCCGTCTTCCTCTTTGCCGATGTCAGTTCTCCATATAGGAGGTCCTTAGGGATACGACCCGTCTTCCTCTTAGCCGATGTCAGTTCTCCATATAGGAGGTCCTTATGGATACGACCCATCTTCCTCTTTGCCGATGTCAGTTCTCTATATAGGAGGTCCTTAGGGATACGACCCGTCTTCCTCTTTGCCGATGTCAGTTCTCTATATAGGAGGTCCTTAGGGATACGACCCGTCTTCCTCTTTGCCGATGTCAGTTCTCTATATAGGAGGTCCTTAGGGATACGACCCGTCTTCCTCTTTGCCGATGTCAGTTCTCCATATAGGAGGTCCTTAGGGATACGACCCGTCTTCCTCTTTGCCGATGTCAGACTCTATTTTGGAGGTCCTTAGGGATACGACCCGTCTTCCTCTTTGCCGATGTCAGTTCTATATATAGGAGGTCCTTAGGGATACGACCCGTCTTCCTCTTTGCCGATGTCAGTTCTCTATATAGGAGGTCCTTAGGGATACGACCCGTCTTCCTCTTTGCCGATGTCAGTTCTCTATATAGGAGGTCCTTAGGGATACGACCCGTCTTCCTCTTTGCCGATGTCAGTTCTCCATATAGGAGGTCCTTAGGGATACGACCCGTCTTCCTCTTTGCCGATGTCAGTTCTCTATATAGGAGGTCCCTTAGGGATACGACCCGTCTTCCTCTTTGCCGATGTCAGTTCTCCATATAGGAGGTCCTTAGGGATACGACCCGTCTTCCTCTTTGCCGATGTCAGTTCTCTATTTTGGAGGTCCTTAGGGATACGACCCATCTTCCTCTTTGCCGATGTCAGTTCTATATATAGGAGGTCCTTAGGGATACGACCCGTCTTCCTCTTTGCCGATGTCAGTTCTCTATATAGGAGGTCCTTAGGGATACGACCCGTTTCCTCTTTGCCGATGTCAGTTCTCTATATAGGAGGTCCTTAGGGATACGACCCGTCTTCCTCTTTGCCGATGTCAGTTCTCTATATAGGAGGTCCTTAGGGATACGACCCGTCTTCCTCTTTGCCGATGTCAGTTCTCCATATAGGAGGTCCTTAGGGATACGACCCGTCTTCCTCTTAGCCGATGTCAGTTCTCCATATAGGAGGTCCTTAGGGATACGACCCATCTTCCTCTTTGCCGATGTCAGTTCTCTATATAGGAGGTCCTTAGGGATACGACCCGTCTTCCTCTTTGCCGATGTCAGTTCTCTATATAGGAGGTCCTTAGGGATACGACCCATCTTCCTCTTTGCCGATGTCAGTTCTCTATATAGGAGGTCCTTAGGGATACGACCCGTCTTCCTCTTTGCCGATGTCAGTTCTCTATATAGGAGGTCCTTAGGGATACGACCCATCTTCCTCTTTGCCGATGTCAGTTCTCCATATAGGAGGTCCTTAGGGATACGACCCGTCTTCCTCTTTGCCGATGTCAGTTCTCTATTTTGGAGGTCCTTAGGGATACGACCCGTCTTCCTCTTTGCTGATGTCAGTTCTCTATATAGGAGGTCCTTAGGGATACGACCCGTCTTCCTCTTTGCCGATGTCAGTTCTCTATATAGGAGGTCCTTAGGGATACGACCCGTCTTCCTCTTTGCCGATGTCAGTTCTCCATATTGGAGGTCCTTAGGGATACGACCCGGGCTCATTCTTTTTACATGTCCTAGCCATCTTAGGCGTCTTTCACTAAGGATTGAGA
This sequence comes from Ampullaceana balthica, assembly GCA_944989445.1. NCBI lineage: Eukaryota > Metazoa > Mollusca > Gastropoda > Lymnaeidae > Ampullaceana > Ampullaceana balthica. Next base: position 15,375 of record CALYLW010002437.1, read on the forward strand.
ACATGCTTTGGATATTTGCAGGCATAAGTACCTCACTATTTGGCACTTTGTCCTGCCATTTAATTCCAAGGATGTGACGAAGAAGCCTCGAGTTGAAGCTATTAAGCTTGCGCTCATGGGATGTAAGAGTGGTCCATGTCTCGCTCCCGTTTGGCAGCGTACTTATGACGCAGGCTCGATAAACACACAGTTTGGTTTTCACCATTAGCTGGATGTTTTGACAAACCCGTTTATTTACTGCCATTGTGGCAGCTGCTTTGCCAATTCTACTGTTTATTTCATCCTCGACGGAAGTAAGTTGGAAACCTTGGAACGCAAGTAAGTAAAGCTGTCTATAAGCTTATATCTGAAGTTTGCTTGTGCGTTGCTGGAGGGGAGGTTTGGCTTATCTTAATTAAAATCCTTCACATTAGGAATTGTACGCACGATATTTGTTAGTGAATGTTACTTTGTACAATACATTTTAACTGCGTTTAATGTCGGATCATTTGTTTTAACAAATATTTATACATGTTGCATCGTGTGTTTAAAAAAAATATTTCTAACATGCAATATTTTGGTGGTCCTAGAAACAAGCTTGTATTTATTTTTTTTCAAGGGACTGGTGCAAATTCTTCTTTGTTCCCTACTATCAATATAAGTGTAATATAATAAGACATGTTATATTTATTTAGTATATATATCTATATATATATATATTTAAACATACTTTTTCTTTATTCTGATGAATGCTTTTGCTTTCAGGTAGCACATGTATGTTTACTTTAATAAAGTTTATGTCTAAAGTTCCCCCCCCCCAAATGAATTGAGTCTCTTGTATTCCATTTTTAAGTCCAACTTTGTTTAATTGTTTATTAAATTATCTTTCTATTTCACGTTTATGACTGGAATTTCCTGTACCTTATTTAGTCGAAGCGCTATTTTGCATCCAACCATTAAAACTTTCTACCTCAGCAAAGTTAAGAGATATATATTCGCTTCAAAAATGAGCATTTGCACCGATCGAATCTCTAAAGATGTTATCTAAAAAGCACTAGACAAAGTCATTTGGCTTGAATCATCTGTAGCCCAAAATCTACCAGTGTTTATAAATAAATATAAAATATAAAATACAGTCACTCACATTTTGTCAACACCCTATTGATTAAAACCAGATCCTGCCTTTAGACGGAAATGCCAGCCTCAAAGAAACACAAGAGGGATCACGAACAGCTGGAACTGTACAGCCCAGGAGAATCACCTCAAAACTGTGAGTCCGAGAATTCAATAACACAACAAACCGATTCGTGGACCAGTCTTCCAGCTGTTGCCGTACGGAATATTTTCATGAGTCTACGAATTGAGGACAGATTCTCCATGGCCCGGGTAACGACTGTTGTGTTTACCATTTATGGAGAAAAAAATTGTTTAAGTGGTTGTCTTGTATCCTTCGCTTAAGTTCCACTCAAGCGATTGTCTTTTATACCCCACTCAAGTGACTGACTTATATCTTCCACACTAGCGATTTCCTTGTATTTTCCACCCTAATGCATACATTGAATTTGCTACGCTATGAATTTCCTCTCATTGTTCACTCCAATGACTGTCTTGTATTTTCTTTTAAAGATATTTCCTTATATATTGCCTTCCGAATGTACCCTAATTTTTAATCTAGTAATCTTTTAACTGATCTATGTATTAATCAAACTATTATAGTTTTAATTAATAATTTAATAATAAAAAACTATATTCATAATTAAAACATATATATATATATATATATATATATATATATATATATATATTTATATATACGCATATATTGTGTGTGAATATTTCTATAGTAATTCCTACTTTTTATTTCTTGCCGAAATTATTACATGAATTAAATTAAAATAACACTGACATGTAACATGTAGTTTGTACATTGTACATTTTCAAAGTATTGGTATTGTTAAAAATTCTATTGAAACCACATTTATTTACCTAAATACACTTATTGAGTTGTTGTTTTTTTCAATATAATGCATGCAATCTATATCCTAATCTATTACAATATACTGCACATTTCTATTGGTTTAGGTGTGCAAATCATGGAATGATGGATTTTGTGACCCAGTTCTATGGCGAACTATGCACATTGAGATCAAAGGGAGGAGAACCAACGAAGAAGAAGAGGAAGAAGAGGAAGAAGAAGAAGAAGAAGAAGAAGAAGAGAAAGAAGAAGAAGAAGCATCTAGGCATGCTGGAGCCTCATTTGATCCAATTACTGGTAAATCGGCTCATCTTGTCTTTTTCAATTTATAGCTTACACTGGTCGATATTGAGAATGTTGTACAGCTAATATTTCCAACTACTTTTAAGTCGCAAAAAGCTCTTAGAACATCGTTTGTCTCTCTTTCCCTCTGATTGTTGCCTAAGATTATGAAATAAATCTCTAACAAATTATTTTTTTATCAGGGAAATGTGCTATTGCAATCGCCAAGAGTTTCTCAACTTATCTTCGAGATTTGCAGATAGATTTGCACGAGACTTCAAAGGAAGACGCTGAAGATCTGGAAACGTTTTAAAAACTTTTAGATCTAGCGAAAATGGACAAAATAATTTTTTATTTTTTGGCGACTTCCTTTCCAACAGCAAAAAGCGTTTAACTTTTACCCGACCATTCATCAGATTGATGCAAAACCAACGCTCCTTAAAGGTAAGAATCTTGCACATATGAACACCAATAACTGTGTACGTTGTCGATTGTAAAGATCAGGAACATTGCGATTTCGCTTCATTTAATTTCAAATGCTTTTATTGACACTAAATTGATACTTTTGTGTTTTAAATGAGTGGGCACTTATGCTTGAACATTTCTTAAAATACGCAATATTACTTAAAGGAAAAGAACTTCTTATCGATTGTTGTGTACAAAAATGTATATTACAAAATATATTAACTGCGAGTGTCAAACGTTTTTAATATAATTATATTTACGAGCAACAAAGCCCATCCAAGAACGTTCCGCAGTCGTTTGCGGTGGCATGTTGTCTAGGAGTAACAGTAGTGATTAGCAGGAGTAACACACCTTAAGGTGGAAACACTGTACTGAATGATGACAAATATACTGCAAAAAACAAAACAAAACACACACTTGTTTTTAACGTCCTAATAAATTCGTTCAATTTTTAAATGAGATTTAAGTTTTCTCCGCTAGTGATTGGCTGTAGGAGTATGTAAGAGTTTGAGGGACCAATCGCTATCGAGGACCGCACAGACAACTGCCTTTTATTATTATCATCATCATCATCGCCCTTCGTCCCATCTGGGGCATTTGCTACAAACAAAGGTTCTCCAGGCATCCCTGTCGTACGCCAATCTTTCTATCTGCCCCCAGCTATGCCCGCTCATTTTGGTGCCTGCCTCCAGTTCCCCTCTCCAGGTCATTTTGGGACGACCTCTTTTTCTCTTGCCTTGGGGGTTCCATGTGAGGGATTGTCTCACAATGCTGGAGGTAGGTTTTCTCGCTAGAGATGAGTTGTTTCAGAAAGATATTGAACATCTCCTACACAGCACACATCACAAACGAAGCGGTCCGCAACACAATAAGTACTGTCATTGGCCCCTACGAGGTCCTACTCACATCAATTAAGAAGAGGAAATTACGATGGTACGGACACGTGACAAGAACTGGAGGTCTCGCAAAAACTATATTGCAAGGCACAGTCCACGGAGGAAGGAAAAGAGGCAGACAAAAGAAGAGATGGGAGGACGATATCAAAGAGTGGACCGGCCTGTCATTCAGCGACTCTCAAAGGGCAGCACAGGACCAGGACAAATGGCGTATGTTAGTGAGCAGTTCACGATGGTGCCCCAACGATCCAACAACGGGTTAAGGGGTAGTTCATGTTCAAGTTCAGGTTTTCTGAGAGTGTGGCCAATCCATCTCCATCTGCGTTTATTATTATAGATGTTTATTAAAATTGGATTAATGTCAATCATCTAATTTTATATATTTTTGGCGTTATACTTTTTTTGCATTGCTCTTTTCTAAAACCTTATTTATTAATTAAAATAGTTATAATTAAATCTTTTTTTTTCCAAGGAATTTTCTATGGAAAGGTCCAGGTTTTTCATCTACAAAGGCCTAAAAGTTCTAAAATGCGTAGCTGACACCACTGGCGAATCTCTTGAAGTACTTTGTTTGGTAGGCTTCTTTGATGATGATATTACATTCGATCGCATGGATCCAGCAATCAATGAAATTAAGGTGACTGTCAGCTCATTTTAAAACTTAATCAATGTTGTTTGAATAAAATTCACAAATGAAACGAAGATTTACTTTTATTAAAGCTTCTGTCGGATACCAACATGCCATAAAGGTATACCGATAATTTATTTAGGTATAATGATATGTTTATTAGATATAATAACATATTATATAGATATTATAACATGAAGTTTAGTTTTATAAAAAGGACACGGGGCTAAGGGCGGACCTGACTTCACCCGGCTCCTACTAGTTAACTGATTCTTATTGGTACTATTTATAAAGGTTGTTGAAGACGTGTAGCTTCATTCGATGTCAAATATCTTTATTAATAAAATTTCAGAAGTTTACAAACCTGATTAAAGTTTCAATAGGATACGAAATCTTGTCGGACGATTTGTTAAAGTTCTGGAGCCGTCAATGTCCACAGCTTTGCATCCTTAAGATTGAGGTTATATCTGAAGGTATTTTTAAAAAGTTTATATTATTTCTAATTTATACATTATAAAACAGAAGTCGAATTTCATTGGAAGCTTGATTTTCAATAGAGGTATTAGAGAAAAGATGGGTTCGTTCTCTAATTAGTTCTCTAAGTCTAAAAAGTTTGATAGTGAGAAATCAGTTCCCCCGTTGGTTCAATCCCACATATGAGAAAGCTAAATTTCTTGGACGTCTCGCTGAAAAGCGTTGGAGAAGAGTGGTCACAAGAATGACAAAAATAAGTTTCGCAAAACATAAACTGTCTTTCGCAAGTAGTCAGACATTCTTAATCTGATCATCTTCAGTCTGTTCTCAAGGCTGCAGGTACTGACTCTTGTAAGATGTTCTCTTTAGTTGATTATCTTCTTAGGAAGAAATTAACTCCGACTGTCTTATATGTAAGATGAGGCGAGTTAGTGGATTATAATAAGCAGTTGTTTTTTTATCCCCTAAATATGAAACTATCAGGGAGAGTTTTGTTCAGTGAAGTGATATGCATGCTGTGAAGAATTAGTTCATAGGCCGTCCTCTAGCAGAGTTTTTTTTCTCATTTCGGATAAACAGTTCAGGCGTATTACATTGTATCTAAACTAACGTCATTCATCATTGACCACATACATACAAATACAAATATTAGTTTTGACTTCTTGAAAATCTTGCTTCATTTACTGATTAAAATAGAAGCTTTCATTATGCAACAGATCCATCTTACTTCTTAGAAACGGGTCTCAAACCATTCTTACAGAAAACGGCCTCAATCCAAATGACTGCTATATTGTCTTTCAAATTGCTAACCTTACGTTAGCTTCTAAACTTCTTAAAAGAGTAGTGTGATAATCAAAATACCCACAACTTACTTGATAAGTTTCAATGTGTCTATAGACCTGGTAATAGCTGTGAGACAGCCATACTTTATGTCAATAAATGATGCTCTCTGTAGTTGTGACCACGATGATCTGACCAATCGGACCTAAGCGCTACATTTGATGTTATTGACCAGGAGGTTCTGTTTTCAAGACATCTGACTGAGGTTGGCATCTCTGGAACAACATTCCGCTTGCCTAAATCTTACCTGACTGACAGAACACAGAGTACTGGGGTGAATAAGTTATCTTCATTAGATACATTAGTAGCCTGTGACTTACGGCAGGGCTCAGTCTTGGGACCAATTCTTTTCTCCGTCTACACCAGGGGTCGGAGAACAGGGGTAAATTACCTCATTTGGGGTAAAAAAGGGGAATATTTGAGAGTTTAAATGGCTTAATCTTGTACATATATTTGTAAAGACTTTAAATGAAATACATTGACATAATATGCTTCCCTGACGTTCCAACCCCGAGTGTTTCTATCTATCCAATTTGATCACTAGCCGTCTCGACTGTATGTATAGAGGTGAAATAATCAGAGGAAAAAACCTTCCGATATCTTAGCTTGCAATGTGTTAGCTAAATGTTTTATTAGGAGATTAGTTAAAGTATTTCAAGTGATTTAGATTAGAATAAATCTTGTCAGATTGTATAAAAAGTCAAGAGCATAGATAAACAAAACATTTAATTTAAAAAACATTATTCACTATAATATATGTCATGTAACGATTAAATATCCTACTTAGCGATACTTTACGTAAACACCGAGACTGTTATATGCACTTACATAGCATTGGTGAAAAAAAATAATGGAAAATAAGTTTAGTAATTTGAACACGATTCACAAATGCTCAGTGAACGAGTCAGTCAAGTCACACAGTCAAGAACAACAGTCAAGTTACGCAGTCAAGTTACACAGTCAAGTCACACAGTCAAGTCACACAGTCAAATCACACATTCAAGTCACGCAGTCAAGTCACACAGTCAAGTCCCACAGTCAAGTCACACAGTCAAGTCACACTGTCAAGTTACGCAGTCAAGTTACGCAGTCAAGTTACACAGTCAAGTCACACAGTCAAGTCACACAGTCAAATCACACATTCAAGTCACACAGTCAAGCCACAAGTATTTATTGTTTAACTACAGATTCTTTTAACTTCCTGTTGTAAACTTTCCTCCTACAGACCATGTTTTAAGTAATGCGGCGTGGCAAGATTTGGTCAATACCCACCCGGCATTGCTTGTGAGACTTGAAATGTCCACAAGTCGCGCTTCTCTTCGTTTCATTTTGTCCCCGGCTATGCCTCTTTACCATTTCGTATGGGATATGGAAGTAGAAATGGAATCGGAGTTTGAGGTAGGATAAGGTCCCAAAAGTTTGTTTGTGCAGATGGGAAACTAGTTATAAAATACACGTTATTGTTATATTGCTCGGCAACATATCGAAAAAGTCACAAATGGATATCTAATAAATTTTATTTAAATTTTAATTAAATCGTTTACTTTACACATATTTAATTTCTGGAATATTGTGCTACATTTATAAAGAGATACCAATATGTTTAACGGACTCAAACGGAGCTTAAATTTAACAATCGTATTTATTATTATTTGGTGCCTTTACGGACAGAGGCGTAACTTTGTTTTTGGCGCCCTTTATTTAAATAAAAATTTTAAAAATTAGAGATTTAGGGGCACTCTTTTGAACTGGCGCAGGCCGGCGCCCTTGGCAACTGCCCCAATGCCAAGCCGTTGTTACGCCACTGTTTACAGATATATGTTGCTCGTTGGATGTAGCTCGTTAGTTTCTTAGACTGCATTATAGTGTTGACCAGACTGCTGAACACAAGACAAGTAAACACAAAACTATAAATGTTGAGAAAAAAAGTATATAAAACCAGAGGCGTCACTAGGTTTGATGACACCCGGGGCAGTAGCTCGTGGTTTCACCCAACTCATGACTTACCCCACAGAACAACTCCGAGTCTTCCAGTGCCAAATAACGGGAATATACATAATTTTATATTTTGGTGTCTCCCCTTGTGATGGTGTCAGCCAGGGCGGCTCGCCCCTACCGCACCCCCTAGTGACGCCACTGTATAATACGTCAAAAAGCCCAAATAATTCATTTAGATCTATCTACGCATCGGCGTGGGACAAGCTCTACATTAAGTTTTTTTTAATCACACAATAAAATGAACAAATTGAAATATAATAACAAAACAATAACTTTTTTAAACAGAATATATTTTTCTGCCTTAAAACAATGAAACTAATTTTTAAATTCACAATATTATTTCAACAAATTTAAAATATATCAAATAATCTCTCTATAACATTCTATTCAAAATGCAACTTTCTATTATTTTTGTGTTGACTTGTTTTGTGTACAAACTTCGAGAGATCACAAATTGAATGTTTAGTTGTCTGTGAAAAACCTTAACATGTTCAATTTTATTCACCGCATGAATAGCTCTTTTTAGCAAAAATTATAATGAATGTAAAGAAAAATAAAGTTAACATAATGTACTGAGTGTCTTTTTCTCCTTTTAAATTTTATTTTGTTTTTTAAGGGTCCAAACATGTATTTCGCTAGTATTTAGATAGTGTATGGTATTTAAAGTATGCCTCTCGAATTTATAAGGTAAAAGGAAAAAGTAAGGGAAAAGTAAGCTAAATAATTATTTTTAATAGTAAACACAAATGTAATATATATGTATTTATGCATTTTATAAAATTAAATATTTTTTGCAAGTGTTTATGTGTATCGTGTCCAGATAAATAACTATAAATGGTATAACAAATAAATTTATTGTTCATAGATGACCAGCTTACTAACATGTTTGGCTGGCTACAGGGACACTCTTACACATCTCAACGTAACGTTTGATGTCCCATTTGGAGACGCTATTCCTGCTACTAGTGCTACAGTGGATAGAATACTACAGAGGAGCATTAAGATGTAAGAAAAATGCCCTTTGAAAAAGAGATTTTTAAATATATGACATTCTATACAGAAAGATTATTTCATCTTACCCTCTAAGAGCTAACAGACAAAGCCGGCCCGTTGGTAATTGAAGTTTCGTTCTCAGCAGCAGCATACGATTGAATTGAGCAACCCAATGCCTTCCTTCTTAATTTATCTAAATTAATTGCACTTCTGGGTAGACTCATGGACACCATGACGCCACTGGAACGAATGCCTCCCTTCGTAGAGTCTCGAAGCCAGGACTCTCGGTAGGCCAGAAAAGAGTGCGGATGCCTGTCAGCCACCGTGTGCTTGTCACGATGAGCAGTTTACACATCCAATCCCTTCGCACAAATTACAACCCAAACGAAATACAATGGGGTGCTCGGATATGTTTTTTTACCATTTGCTGGATCCGGATAGTTTGGTCCTAATATTTGCCTGATCCGGATTCTGGATATCTCCAGATTTATGTGTAAAAGCTAAGGAGGTGTACATTACTATTTTCTATTTTATAATATTTATTACAATATTTATTATCCAAAGTATAAAGCGTGTCTTTATCTACAATGACAGTCTGTGACACTGTCAACGTCAACGATGAACACTTTACAGGGAATTGAATGAACGAACTTAAACGAAGTTCAAGGAACTGTGTAGTTAGAAGCTAGCGAACAATGTTGCACTGAGTGTGTAGTGTGGTGCACAAGAAGTCGTGATCAAGAGCCATAATGAAAAACTTTTTTTTTCAGAAGATTAGTATGCTGTTAGCTAAGTTAGTTGTTATCTTATGTAGTAAAGTAATATCTATACTTGTAACTTGTTAACTAAATATTTTTTCTCGTATTGAAATTGATTGTTTTACTATATTTAATACACACACACACAAACAACAACAATAAAACAAACCCGTAAAAACAACGTTTTTGACTATAAATCCCTTATATATAAGACATAACAAAAATTATTTTTTATTTTCAAACTCTTAACTCAACTTTGCTTCATAACCCTAGGGGGGGGGACTGAGCTCAGCATGACACGTAAAATGATAACAAAAGCACGCGGTACTTCGATGGGTCGCCTCAACGCGTCAACTCAAACTTTCACGTGGGAAAAAAACAATAACAAACAGTGAATTTGAATTACATACCTCATATAAGGATAAACTAAAAATGCATTAATTTAATTAAAGTACGTTCGATCGATCTGAATTTTTGATGCGATGCATTGTTAGGTGAGACAGGCCCGTGTGCCAATTTTCAGCTCAATCGGATCACGCTAAGTGGGTCATTTTTTACTTTTGTTTTTCTACCCGCCCATCCATGAGATGACGACAGACAGACAGAGACGGCCGCGAAGTTAATATAAGGGATTTAAATAAAACAAACCCGTAAAAACAAAGTTTTCTACTATAAATCCCTTATATATGAGACAAAACTAACATTATTGATTATTTTCAAACATTTACAGACTGACACCGAGTGATGTCCCTTGTCTTTAATAAATGGGGGTGGGATGTGAGGGGGTGTCGGCACGACGGTCGGCGTCAACTCAAACTCACGTGGAAGTGGAAGAAAAAAACAATAACAAACAGTGAATTTGAATTACATACCTCATATAAGGATAAACTAAAAATGCATTAATTTAATTACGGTACGATCGATCGATCTGAAATTTTGATACGATGCATTGTTAGGTGTGTCGGGTCCATGTGCCAAATTTCGACTTTTCTTTTTCCGCCCGCCCGCCCAAGACAGAGATGATGAGATGACCGGCCGCGAAGTTAATATAAGGGATTTTAAAAGATGAACTCCGGGTATTAAGCTAATACCGATTAATTGAAGTTACTAAATTAACTGACCGGTCCCGACCTCAGGACCGGTAAACCGTTAACAACATTAATAAGAACAATGTTCTTTTATTCAATTAATGTAATTTGATTTCAAAAAAGGGGCCGTCCATAAATGACGTTACGCACTTAAGGGGGGGAGGGGGTCACACTTTTGTGACGATGCGTGACGAGGGGGAGGGAGGGGGGTTGAAGAAATGTGACGTCACATCAAAAGGGTAACTTGAAATAAAACTTCCACTGAAATATTTGGTCGCTTACAATTTATTTAATGACTTTTTTTTAAAAAATCAGTGCTTCTCAACGTGCCGGTCGGTAGGTCATCAGACGATGGTTGGCGTATGCTATCAAGACACGAGAATTAAATCTAATTAAAATCCTTAAGTTTGAGAATCCACAAGATTACATATGAAATTGTTACACTGCGTTGTTTGATGTTAACATCAAAGCATTTGTGATGTAACCGCAGCTCCGTTTGGTTCTCTCGAACTTTTTTGTCCGTTACCCCAAAATATACAAGTTTATGTGTGCGTTACCCCCCCCCCAACCCCCAGACTCTAGGTCCTGCTCACATGACTAGGGGATTTGGGGGAGCGTCGTTAGCCCCCCCCCCGAAAATGATACTGGTGAGTTTTACATGCATGACAAGTGTCTAAAAATGATCTGAATAGTATTATGTGTAGGTATTTTAAGTCAAAACGACACGGAATATCATTTTTCTTTAAAAGGGGAGGGGGGGGGAAATCTATTTGATAGAATTAAAAACGTTTTAAGTTTGATATAATTGTTCGATGGGTTTTTGGTCAAACGCCCCTGGCCATTCTAGTCTTCTAGATCAGTGCTTCTCAAAGTGGTGGTCTGCGGACCGGTGCCGGTCGGTAGGCAATCCGCTGCCGGACCGTAGGACATCCGCTGCCGGTCCGTAGGCCATCCGCTGCCGGTCTGCAGATGTTCTCAAAAAAAGGACAGAAAAAAATGTCAGTGCAGGGAAAATAATGCACCAGTCCCTGGTGCAATGGAAAAAATTCCTGCTGGTCCGCCATACTAAAAAGTTTGAGAAGCACTGTTCTAGATATAATGGCAAATGAGCCCATTTAAAATTAGTCAAGTATTCATTAACTTTATTGAATGCATCATATTCTTGACATCGCAATTCGAGAGGAGCACAAAACACCTTTTCTTCTTAGCTCAGTTTTTAAGGCATTAATTTTAAATATCACAGAAATGATACGTGATACAGACAAGTCATGTGGGTTAAAATTATTGTCACTCGTGTCAATATAAATGAAAGTAGGGTAGATATAGGTGTCTTTGTATAGTACGTAGGTAAGAAATCTACATAGTTGTCAAATTTCTAAAAAATGCATTTTCTGGAAGGAACCGGTTCAATAATGGACATATGTTCCAAGCGTACACGTACACATGACGTATTTTAATATATCTAGTGGATTGTAGTGGATGTTATATGTCCCAAATGAGTCTGCATTACCCACAAGAGTTCCCTTTTTGACCCCAGATGAGGTTTTTTACCTCTGTTCGCCGACCTCTTTCTTACGGGATGCCCGTCAGTCAATTGAGAGATGTTTTAAAAAATACATTTTAAAAATGTTATTTTTAAATTATTATTTCCTAACAAAGACGTTAACCGTGATGATTAATAGTCAGTGTCTAATTTTTATGCATTAAAATAAAATATAATCTAAGGATTATAATCTAAGTTCGTTGTCTGAAGGCCAGTTAAACGTTTTTAAAAAATTATTCACGCGGGTTACGATAATACAATGTAGATCTTCACTAAATAAATAATAAATACTTAAATGACAATAAAAGTGATTTGAAACATACCTATTTTCAATTAGAAAATAAGTTGGTTTTTTTTGTTTATTTTCTGTTGTTGTTGTTTTTTTTTGGGAGGGGTCAAAGATTTGTGACGTATTTTTAGAGGGGGGGTCTAAGTTTTTGTGACGACGCGTGACGAGGGGGAGGGAGGGGGTCAAAAATCGGCAAAAATCGCGTGACGTTATTTATGGACGGCCCCTAAGGTAAAAATAATTATTAACTATACATTTATATACGGATCCAATCCGGATCTGCCATACGTATTTGAAAAATCCGGATAGTGCCGGATATCCGGTCACCTCTACTTAAAACACACATCCCATCACGCATACAGATATCATCCACAAGCAAAAATTACGTTTTGTACAAATCATCCTGTTCATCACATCCTAACCTAGACACGATGATCCCTAATTTGAGTATCTATATTTAAATTTCTCCTAAATGACCATGTGCAAATGTACATGTCGAATTACCCTCGCTGGTTTAGAAAAATCACATTTGGCAAGTGTGGTGGGATGAAAAGAAAAAAAAAGGGGGGGGGCGTGGGTGGCAACAAAGCGTCTTGCGTTGACTTGCCGTTCAGTTGCATTTTTTCTTCACAGAATAACATATGATTCGTAGAGTAGTGGTTATCATGTCCGCCTGCACGCGGAAAGTCCTGTGATCAAAACCCAGCAGGGAACAATTTTTTTTTATTTTTATTATTTTCAAAAATGTTTGTTTCTGCCCGTTCTTTTCCTTCTTTGTCCAACATGACTAAGGCTGTTAAACGATAATTGGATTTGAAAGTGAAAATCCGTTTTAAATTTCCCAAACTGATTAAATCGAATTTGATTCGCCCGGATTTATGAAGTGAAATCCGGCCGGAGGCGAAGGTAGATTTGTAAAAATTGCTGGATTCCAGATTTGCCGGAGCTATAATTAATATATATTTTATCGCAAATTTGGCAAGCTGGATTTTGCCGGATTTATGAAGCAAATTTCTGCCGGAGCCAGATTTGTAAATATGGCTGGATTCCCGATTTGCTGGAGCCGCTGGCGAAGTCCGGTATACCCCTAATTTCTGTGAAGTCAGCTATAAAACGTTAATCGGTTTAAAATCGGAGTTACATAACCGATAACCAGTTTGCCAAAAAAAAACACATGAAATTAACAACCCTAATCATGACTATTAACCCTCGCTAGGGTCGGCAAATCACAGTTTATGTTTAAAGGATGGTAGTAATAAAGGGTGGGGAGGGGTGGGTAACAACAACGTCAGTGGGCATTTCTCCGCGTTTACTCGCTATTTTCTCATTATTTCGTGCTGCTGTTTGTGTCCGTACTCTCACACGCCCCCCTCCCCCGTTCTTTGAAATATCTATGATGAGCAAAGCTGCGGCGTACGCTACGCCGCGGGTCGTTCTAGTTTCTATATAATGCCGAGTAAATGAAAACAAATGATTCGTTCAGGTATTGAAATTCTATGAATTCAATCATTTCATGTGTTGTCGGTTTTTCAAATTTTTTAATTAGAAATGCATAAATAATCTATTGTAAAATATTAAAGGGAATATAACTCGTAAATGTACTTCTTTTTTTGGGCCAAAGCCCGCATTTCTTTTACCTTTTGTGAGTTGTGACAAAACACCAACAAAAATTTAAAAATCCTTTTTATTTCTAAGTGAACAAAGTGTAAATCAAATTTTGTGTCTGGCCTTTGTGAAACATGACTAAGGAGATTTTGTTTTAAAGCAAGTAATTCTATTCTGATCTAAAATGTCTTAGAAAACTTTATGATTGTAAATTTACCTTCGTCCTTTTAAAACAATTTAAAATATCAAATTATCTTTCTTCGGAATGACTCCCAGCTCCTCACCAGGGCAGTTAATAAATGACGTCATGAGCAAAGCTATGTGACGTCATATTAGTAGAGGGGGGTATTAATTTGTGTGACATGTGACGGGTTTTTTTTTGGGGGGGGGTCGGCAAAAATTGAGATACGTCATTTTTGGACGGCCCCCAATTTTAATATAACATGTAAATTATTAATATATGCAACTGTTAAATTCGTCTATAAAGAGGCTCCTTCTATACGGAAGATTATTGCGTCCACAGACCATGTTGGTCTGTTGGCAATTGACGCAGCGTTCACAGGCCAAGGCTTTGAGGGTTTCTCGCAATAATCTGCCGCCTTTGTTTCCTTAACTAGTGTTAGGTACCCATTTGGAGCTGGATGGATATATATATATATATATAAAAATATGATAATGTTTTTTTAAAACTTTATAGAGCATAATATCTTAGTTAAAATTGCGTAATCACATAAAACCGTTTTTATAAAGTCATTTGGTCAGTGGTATCGGAATTATTTTAGAAAGTTCAATTATTTTATAATACAAGTAAGGGATTATATTGTTCTTCTATTTCATCTTTCAGACACCCGTACAAGTTTTCGATGGTTAACACTACATGCATTCTTAAGACTCTCTCGGATGACTTCCTTATTGATTAGCGCAAACTATGTCATTCTTTAATATTTATAAAAATATCTAATGTGATGTAGCTACATGCACGGAAGCTTAGAACATTTTGATTACTGGTTATCTTACTTAAATGAAAATATCTTTTTTATTCTTATAAATTGTATTGTGTGATTTCCAATAGTGTTTTTTTTTCACAATGGATGCACCACCCCCAACAGTTATTTGCAAATGTTTATTTCAAAGGTATTTTCCTATTTTTGTAGCCATAGAAGAATATTGTTTGTTGTAGACATAGTAGAATATTGTTTGTTGTAGACATAGTAGAATATTGTTTGTTGTAGACATAGTAGAATATTGTTTGTTGTAGCCATAGTAGAATATTGTTTGTTGTAGACATAGAAGAATATTGTTTGTTGTAGACATAGTAGAATATTGTTTGTTGTAGCCATAGTAGAATATTGTTTGTTGTAGACATAGTAGAATATTGTTTGTTGTAGACATAGTAGAATATTGTTTGTTGTAGACATAGTAGAATATTGTTTGTTGTAGACATATAAGAATATTGTTTGTTGTAGCCATAGTAGAATATTGTTTGTTGTAGACATAGAAGAATATTGTTTGTTGTAGACATAGAAGAATATTGTTTGTTGTAAACAATGTAGAATATTGTTTGTTGTAGACATAGTAGAATATTGTTTGTTGTAGACATAGTAGAATATTGTTTGTTGTAGCCATAGTAGAATATTGTTTGTTGTAGACATAGTAGAATATTGTTTGTTGTAGACATAGTAGAATATTGTTTGTTGTAGACATAGTAGAATATTGTTTGTTGTAGACATAGTAGAATATTGTTTGTTGTAGACATAGTAGAATATTGTTTGTTGTAGACATAGTAGAATATTGTTTGTTGTAGACATAGTAGAATATTGTTTGTTGTAGACATAGTAGAATATTGTTTGTTGTAGACATAGTAGAATATTGTTTGTTGTAGATATAGTAGAATATTGTTTGTTGTAGACATAGTAGAATATTGTTTGTTGTAGACATAGTAGAATATTGTTTGTTGTAGACATAGTCGAATATTGTTTGTTGTAGACATAGTAGAATATTGTTTGTTGTAGACAATGTAGAATATTGTTTGTTGTAGACATAGTAGAATATTGTTTGTTGTAGACAATGAAGAATATTGTTTGTTGTAGACATAGTAGAATATTGTTTGTTGTAGACATAGTAGAATATTGTTTGTTGTAGACAATGTAAAATTAAAAATCCTAAGTCACGTCTTCTTTGTGTCTCCCATACAAGTACAATTACCACATGCAAATCTGTTTTGTTTTTAAAGTAAAGAAAAACTTGAACTTTGCCCAGCTCCTAAACAGATTAAAATATATGCAGTTACTGTGTAAAATGTAACATCTCCGCTTATAATATAATAGTTTTATGATGTGTGGACTTTGCTACACTTGTTCTGTTGCGTGACGAATGTACAAGCTTATAATAAGTGACGGAACATAATTTTTTTTATTCTCTAACATAATAGACGTCATAGTTTATTTTATTCTCTAACATAATAGACGTCATAGTTTATTTTATTCTCTAACATAATAGACGTCATAGTTTATTTATTCTCTAACAGAATAGACGTCATAGTTTATTTATTCTCTAACAGAATAGACGTCATAGTTTATTTATTCTCTAACAGAATAGACGTCATAGTTTATTTTATTCTCTAACAGAGTAGACGTCATAGTTTATTTATTCTCTAACATAATAGACGTCATAGTTTATTTTTTCTCTAACATAATAGACGTCATAGTTTATTTTATTCTCTAACATAATAGACGTCATAGTTTATTTATTCTCTAACATAATAGACGTCATAGTTTATTTTATTCTCTAACATAATAGACGTCATAGTTTATTTTATTCTCTAACATAATAGACGTCATAGTTTATTTTATTCTCTAACATAATAGACGTCATAGTTTATTTTATTCTCTAACATAATAGACGTCATAGTTTATTTATTCTCTAACATAATAGACGTCATAGTTTATTTTTTCTCTAACTGATGTTCAAGATTAATAAAAAAAATTGAAAAATTCCAAAACGTCTTTATGAAAACAATTATTTGCAACAATGCTTACAAGTGTTGCACAATTTCTACCATTATCTGGAATTTAGTTAGAGAGGAAAATGACAATTTAGTTAAAGATAAAACATACGCGGTGTGAATTAAAAACATCATAATCTAAGTCTTTATTTGATATTTGTTGAGACAAGATACAAACAGACATATAATATACATGTAGTATAGTTCACTGAAAAGTAACATATCAAAAATAATATCAACATCTTTTAAAGGGATACCAAAGTTTTTTTTATTACGGAAATACAGTTTGTGAAAAAAACAAAGGAACATCTTGCGATTACTGACAGAAAGAGAAAAAAAACACGTTCTGTTCAGTTTATAAGTGAAAAATTGTAATGACATTTTGATGATATTTGTCATAACAATAATGTACTATAAACATTTATGGCGATATTATTTCAGTTTAGACATTACAAGCAGTTAATTTTCATAACCAGATAACCATTACTCATTGTGATAAAAAAATCTGTGGATTCTGAACATAATAAATCATCTGTTTATGGCTGTTAAAATGTAAGTCTTTCATATATATTTTTTAATGGTTTATTTTATTAGTGCTTTGTAGTTGTATTGATGTTTATAACTTCCCGCGTCTGCCAATTTTCCTATTGACTTGTGACACAAAACAAGTTTAAATCAAATCCAAGTTTAATCTTTACTTTTCTCAAATTTGTATTATTAAAGGATGCTGAAATGTGGTTTTATTTTAAAAATAAATAAATAATAAAATAGAGTCTCTTAAATTATTTTAAAATGTGCACTCTAGATTAATATGAATATGGTTCTAAAACTAAAACATAGTAATAATAACAGGGATGTTTTTTTTTCAAAATGATCAGGGGAAAGGAAAACAAAACTTAGAGTGATATATCTATGGAAAAAATAAGCAGTGAAGGAGAAAAACAATAGCAAAAATGACTTGAAAAAATATATTTTCTTTTAGTGTCTCGTTATTATATTATCTTTGATATACTTAAAAAATAACAAGTTGAAAACAAATGGTCAGACCAGTACATCCAGTGTCTTTTTTATGAAATGTTTACTATTTCACCGTGATTTTGATTTTTCAGAATTTACACCCAATTTTGCTCCGCTGGGTTAAAAATTATGGATGTTATTAAATTTGTACACACTATTATTTTTAAAAATGATATAAAAACAGTTTAACATGATACAATTTCAATACTTTGGAAAATGAAAATGAGGGTGATAGATTTCCTTAAGGGTACCAGGGACTGCTACTGGGTGACATGACATTTTATGGGACACGTGAGATAGATAGGAAATAATTTCACCAAAACTTTGTGTGTTCTTTAAAAGGGCAACATTACACCTATATACCGAGCTGGAGGACGGAGACAGGACAGTCGTAGTAGACACAGTGGTGGAGAGCAAATTTAGCAGTCAAATCTAATTACATATAATATATACCCGATTGACTAGTTGTTTTATGATCATGTGCATGTGAGACAGGACAGTCGTAGTGGGCAGACTGTTGGAGAGCAAATTTAGTAGTCAAATCTAATTACATATAATATATACCCGATTGACTAGTTGTTTTATGATCATGTGCATGTGAGACAGGACAGTCGTAGTGGACAGGCTGTTGGAGAGCAAATTAAGCAGTCAAATGTAATTACATATAATATATACCCGATTGACTAGTTGTTTTATGATCATGTGCATGTGAGACAGGAAGACACTGCATGGCAAAGTTCCTTAATACAATAGTATAACAACGTAAAGATATGTCAGTTAATATAGAAGAATGCACATTTTAATCAAATAATATAGTAATAACACATTGTATTGTCGGTTAATATTATCACATCATACATTCGAGTAAGGTAATATAAGAACAAAACACTGCAGTGTCAGTTAATATAGAAACAACACAATGTATTGTCAGTTAATATGATAAAAAATTACATTCTTGTCAGTTAAAATGGAAAAAAAAACATGCAATCATGTTACTTAATGTAGTAAATCTTACAGACATCAGATAGTATAGAAACACCATAAGGTCTTTTCAGTTTATTTAGTAACAACACAGAGTCATGTTAATGAACATATATAAACACAGTCATGTTAATGAACATATCATATACACACAGTCATGTTAATGAACATACAATATACACACAGTCATGTTAATGAACATATCATATACACATAGTCATGTTAATGAACATATCATATACACATAGTCATGTTAATGAACATATCATATACACACAGTCATGTTAATGAACATATCATATGCACACATCCATGTTAATGAACATATCATATACACACAGTCATGTTAATGAACATATCATATACACACAGTCATGTTAATGAACATATCATATACACACAGTCATGTAAATGAACATATATACACACAGTCATGTTAATGAACATATCATATACACACAGCCATGTTAATGAACATATATACACACAACCATGTTAATGAACATATCATATACACACAGTCATGTTAATGAACATATCATATACACACAGTCATGTTAATGAACATATCATATGCACACAGCCATGTTAATGAACATATCATATACACACAGTCATGTTAATGAACATATCATATGCACACAGCCATGTTAATGAACATATCATATACACACATTCATGTTAATGAACATATCATATACACACAGTCATGTTAATGAACATATCATATACACACAGTCATGTTAATGAACATATCATATACACACATTCATGTTAATGAACATATCATATACACACAGTCATGTTAATGAACATATCATATGCACATAGCCATGTCTACCAATAACTAATATTGAACAACTAAACTATAAATTATAAATGAAATGATTGATGCTTGTATTTTTCTTTAATCAATCTTTATTTTTTTTAATGCAAAGAAGATTGGACTTCAAGATGTCTTTTCATCTTTTATTATCCAAATTTTTTAATCGGGGCTGGATCTCTTAAATGTGAGTGGAGGGCTGAAAATGAAATGAAAATTATTAATACATTTAAACCCCAAATAATGGTAATAATTTTTAATACAGTGGGGCCCACTTAACTCGAGCCATGGTTAACTCAATAGCTCTATTAAGTCGACGTTTTTTTGTTTTTTTTTGGAACCGCCAAATTCTCTCTTTGTCTTTGCATTATCTCATCGGTTAATTCGATTATTATAAGTCGCCGAACCCTACTATTTCGAGCACAAAAGTGGGCCAAATTTGCCACTTAGCGTGGTTATCTCGATCCCCGGGACAAATCGCGAGCTTTTGAAAATGATAGATGTGATTTTTTATAACCAAGTGAAGGCATACAATTTCTGCCTAGCCGGTCACGTCACAGCCCGCTTGCTCACAGCGCTGTGTTACTAACTTAAATCGCCAGCTTTTGAAAATATTCTTATTGATAGGGCTGAACCGATCAGTTCGGCTACTCTGCATCGGCCGATTTTCATATACTCGGAGATACTTGGCAATCGGCCGCGTAAGTGATGATGTGTATACGTAATTGCTCCAATAGCATAGATGCACGCATAATCGCATGTCTAAAACATTTCGTTTCGTATGGAATAACAAAATGTACAGTGTGCAGATTTGTTGTCATTGGCAACCATTCATCCTTCAACCTTATTGTGACTCTATTACTACTGCTATGTTCTCATTGTTTCATTCATAAGAAGTGGCCGTGTGCAAAAAAAGCCATTTAACTATTGGTTAGAATTAATTAAAATGTATCAAAGTTGAAGGTTCAAAAGTTCAAAAGGAGTTCTTAATTTATTTTTTTACACTTTTATAGACAAGAGTTCGCTTTGTTATGAGTCATATATAGGTCATGATAAACAAATAAAGGCAATGCCTTTGTGTAAAAAAAAACCTCCAAAATCATGTGCATGTACATTCTCATTTATTAATGCTAGTGATGGGACGAAAAATCATAGGGTGCTTACTGTAAACAAGGCTCCCCAGATTTTAAAATATATAATATAACAGACTACAGACAGTTTACCCACCCCACTCTCAATCTCCCAGACCATTGTTGTTGGTTAGTCCGATTAGCACTCATTTTACCGAAAGAATTCTGAGTCCATTATAAGCTGAGGGGACGGGGTGGCCCGCACGAGATGTGTCGGGCAGGACTATATGAATTCCTTATACATGTAGTAATGTACTAGGAAAAAAAAGGCGCGCTAACGCAATAAAGGGTTATATTTAAACTTAAACGGTCCTTAAAAACGAAAGGTCGTAACAAGCTTAGAAAAGAGTGAAGAAATAGGGTCCAGATACGATTCCGATTAATCGTCCCATCACTAATTAACGCACATCATGTTATAATTATAAAGAAATTTCAAGCGCATGTTAATATTTTGCCGCCATATTGTTTTTCATTTAACTCATTGATCGGCTATCTCAGCGCCATTTTTCATACCCCGAGGCCATCGACTTAAGCGGGCCCCATTGTACATTGTACGTATTTTGATCTTTTGATTTTAAAATCTAAACATTTATTATAAAATGTTTATAAGTGTTTCAATAATTTTAAAGAATAACTTAAACAAAAACAATAAATAATATAATAACCCCAGTCACTGGATCATTGGATCCCTAAAGCTATGCTATGACATCATGGTTTGAGCTAATATTGTTAATATTCCCTTAACAAGGTGGGCATCAGTAGGTGTGCAAAATAATTATAAATTAAAGACTCCTAAAAAAATATTACATGACCTCATTATTTTAGCTTATATTTTAAATTTGGAAAAGGGAACAATGTAAAAAGAGGATTTATAATTATAAAATTCTTTGTGTACATTTCAGGAAGTTTAATATTTCGTATTATCAAACAAGGATAAGTTACTAGGGCTTGTGAAAAAAGAGGGCACCGTAGGCGACCTACTACCCCTAGTTATATAATATTGAATTCACACTTGACAAGAAATATGTCTCACAACCAATGTTCCCTTTAACCTGCGCGGCCGCGCAGACATCTGACTGATTCCACGCAGCAGTTTTGAATTACTGCCAAGCAAATTTTGTAAAATATTGCACAAAAATCGATGCTGTGCAACTTTGCACACGAGTTTTTTTAACTTTGCACATGGACCAACAAACCTTAGAGGGAAGATTGCTCACAAATACTAAATACAGCTTATTGTTTATTTCACATTCATCCAGTTTAATGAGAAAATTCTTTGTTGCCACTGCAAATGCCAAATATAAACTTTACAAAAACCTATTCAGATGTAAACTTATATATACTTATTTCCTTTAAAGTACAATATAGCACAAATAAGATTTTCTTAAATGCAAAGATAAGGAGACATTTGGTATTTAATATTAAGCATTTAAAAAAAAATACGTTACACCGATATTTTTCAGTACTAGTTCTTTTTTCTTCATTTTATGAAGCTTTATTTTAATGAAAAGTCAATTGTATTTTAAATTTTACTTCAACTTCAAGTTACATTTTTTTGTTTATTAATTTGAAGACATTATCTTTTTTGAAATGTCTTTGAAACTTTATTTAACAAAGTTAAGTCTAAATTAGTTGTATTACTTGTTTTTCTAAATTGGTTTCTTTTTAAATTTTTGTTTCAATTTTTAATCCTTTGCAAAGTATGACAATATACAAGCTACCCACTCGACCCTTTCACAACCACCTGTTTATTTCTCAGTAAAGTCTCCTATCGTCCATCTTATCTTATCTTATCTATACAGACGCTCCTTCTATGCAGAAGATAGTTGCGTCCACAGACCATGACAGATGATCTGTTGGCAAGTGATGCAGCATTCACAGGCCACGGCTTTGTGGGTTCCACGCATTACCCAGCCGCCTAACTACATGTAGTGTTAGGTACCCATTCGGAGCGGGGTGACTCAGGGACGCCCTAGGCCCCGGGAACAAACCCTTGCCTTCACACGGATTCGAACCCGTGACCATCGGTACGACAGTCCAGTGCGCTGCCACTCGACCACCGCGTACATTGGAGATAAGTTATAGAATCTACCATATCACATTACAAAGGTAAAGGAGATTACATCTAAAAAATTGCAATTGCTGAAGAAATCAGCAATGATTTTTCAAAGCCTTGGCATTTTAAAGCAATAGAGTTGATTACATAAATTTAGGTGATTGTGATGTCTGTTCAGCGCTGAACATAAAAAGATGAGATAGAATCTAACTTACAGCTTGCTGAATTTAGGGATTACGTTCATCACTGCAGCATGATCCGGATCTCCGAAATTCACAATGAACTCTAATCGCAGACTGTCAAGTGTTTTTTTAGAGTTGGCCAGACGTTGAAAAAACTTTTTAACTAGAAACAGAATCACATTTATGATGTTTTATAATATTTGTATATGTTTACATTAAACAATTTCATTCATCCATTGAAAAGTTTTAAAATGCTTCAGGAAAAAGAAAGGAAAAAAACAAGGTATTTTCTTGTAGATATTATTTATCTATATAAAATTAAAGCCCATAGATATATTTTTAATAAATTATAGCTTCAAAGTTCAAATTTGAGACAACTAATTTAACTTTTAGAGGTCAGTGGAGGATGAATCTGGCCTAGTTCCAACCACATTACTAGTAATTTTTGCATTATGTTAGCTTTGATAGATGTATTAAGTTAAACTTCAAGAAGCATCGAGTCTGATAATGGTTGCAGTGATTGATTTGACAAAAGTGTTCCATGGTAGCCTACAAACTAGTTAGCGCGTTGTTTCATTCCTAGTATTAGTTAACCTTGCAAAGAATTTGCAGAGAAATCAACATTTTAACCTCAGAATTGTAAGGTAGTGGAAAACGTATAATATTTTACATAGTCAAAGTTTGTTGATCTACCTTTGAAAAACGTGTATTTTAAAATTAAAGCATTCCTACATAGAGAACGTGAAGATTAAAAAGAGTTATTATGTCTATAATGTATTCCAATACATGTCTTATTAAGTTTTCAAAAATAAAATAAAACTGTATAGCTAAAGAAAAGTGCGCTTGATGTAGCAAATTTGCATTTTCGGAAATGTGATTTACACAAAAAAAATATGTGTCATTAAAAGAAATGATGGGGATACGGTGTTCGATTGGCAGCGCGCTCGACTGGCATACCGATGGTCACGGGTTCGAATCCATGGGAAGCCATGGATTTGTTCCCGGGGTCTAGGGCGTCCCCGAGTCCACCCAGCTTCGAATGGGTACCTAACGCATAGTTAGGTAAAATAAAAGGCGGCTGGGTAATGCGTGGAACCCGTATAGCCGTGGCATGTGAACGCTGCATCACTTGCCAAAATGAACTGCTGCCTTGCAGATGGTCTTGGCTGACCAAAGGCTATGGAAGCACATCCAGAAAAAACAGCAGGCTGAAGTCGGAGACCACGGGCCAATTGGCGCAAAACTCGTCGGCATGCAATACTCAGATTGAGAACGAAGAAGAAGAAAAGAAATGATACATTTAAGATTGCATGTAAACTGTAAAAGTTAAAAAAAGTGAAATAAATCATTAAATTAATTTTAGTTTTTAGACGATTATCTAAAATGGGTCAAAGTAACTTCAGATCATTCCTTTTTAACTTAATAATATCCTATACTTAATTTTGTTATGAAAAGCCAGTGAAAAAATGGACAACTATACATTTTTATTTTTAAATTTTATGCAATATGTAGTGAAATGATTTAGAATTAATTCTTTTTATAGGTTGTGTTATTTGAATGGTACAAAAGTTAACTGCTCTCTTTAAAACTTTATTTTATTAACAACTTAATAACACTATTGTGTATAGAGCCAATAAGCATGCGCATGGCTTTTTAACTAAAGGGATAATATTTGTCTATAAATCATTTTTGAATAATCGCGTTGCCGAATTTTTATTTTTATTTTTTTAATAAATAAACGATTAGGAATATAAATTTAAAAAAAAATAAGTTGAGCTTTAGTCCTACCTCCAACTCAGAAGTGAAGCGAAGACCCTTATACCACGCTAAAGACACCAGAGGTATAGCCGGTGATAAAATTTGAAGACTAGAAATTGTTTGGACATGGACTGCCATAGAAACATTGAGTTCTGGGTTTGTCTTGACCAAAGCCCGCCAAGCTTCACAACTTATAA
Source organism: Ampullaceana balthica (assembly GCA_944989445.1). Taxonomy (NCBI): domain Eukaryota; kingdom Metazoa; phylum Mollusca; class Gastropoda; family Lymnaeidae; genus Ampullaceana; species Ampullaceana balthica. The sequence goes on from CALYLW010002437.1 coordinate 40,336, forward strand.
CATAATCTGAAATAGACATTGTTTGTAAACAGGACTTAGTCATGCCACAAAAAAAAAGTTTTGACCTTTGAAATCAAGGAGCATTTACTCTCCATTTATACATTAGTTCTATACAACATCTGTTTGTATTCTCTTTAATCTGTATTAAAAATAGCATTGCCCCCTACACTATAAAACGTACAATCGGATTTGAATCTTATCCTCTTATCCGGTTGTTGATTTTGACAGGTTCAAGCAAGTAAGTGGGGTCAAGATGAAATGTTAAATATATGAAAATGAAACAATCTAAAAAATGAAAGTGGAGTATCTTCAGACCATGAGGCTTAACAACTTCGTTTATAAATTTGAGACCATTGAGTAATAATAGTCACATCCTTGCAACATCAATTTGATTAACAATGATTGATATATCATCTTGTTTTATTTTTCATTAAAATTTCTTTTTCAACCAAGATAATGAATCTGAAATATGGTCCGAGCTCAAAGAAAACCTCCTAAAAAGTGATGAATACTTCAAACTCCCCCTCCAATAACAAAAGATCATTTTCAGGCTAAGGACGGGTCACAACAAACTTAGGCAGAACATGTTCCGCAAACTTCGAATTGGAGAAAGCGAAATGTGCCTCTGTGGGAAAGTTGCTGAAAATGCGGAACATGTTCTCCAAAACTGCCCCCTGTACCACCATACCTGGACAGACATATGGCCCCAGGAAGCTACCCTCGATGACAAACTCTATGGCGCACTGGATCAACTGACAGCCACAGCACAGTTCATCACAAATATAGGATTTGCTGTCTAAATCCTCTATCAAAAGATTTGAGAACGAAGAAGAACAACCAAGATAAACCAAATTCATCTTACTCATCACAGTGTGTTAAGGGCATGAAAACCTTTGATGTTAGCCTAAAATATAATTTTCAAGTATCTACAGGAAAGTTACATACAGTGGGGCCCGCTTAAGTTGACGGCCTCGGGGTATGAAAAATGGCACCAAGATAGCCGGTCATCAAGTAAAACAAAAACCAATATGGCGGCAAAATATTAACATGCGCTTGAAATTTCTTTGTATTTATAACATGATGTGCGTTAATTAGTGATGGGACAATTAATCGGAATCGTATCAGAATATCGTGACCCTATTTCTTCACTCTTTCCGAAGGTTGTTAAGACCCTTTGTTTTTAAGGACCGTTTAAGTTTAAATATAACCCTTTATTGCGTTAGCGCGGCTTTTTTTCCCTAGTACATAACTACATGTATAAGGAATTCATCTAGTCCTGCCCGACACATCTCGCGCGCGCCTCCCCGTCCCCTCAGCTTACAATGGACTCAGAATTCCTTCGGTAACTTGAGTGCTAATCGGACTTTATCTTTCATATATTACATAAATTGTTCAATTAGTGTGAAGAAGCCAGTCTGGCAACCATGCTGTCAATTAACTACATTTGTTAAATTCGCCTTTTCTTTTTTTTTATTACTTTCCTCATCTTTTAAAAATAATTCAACTTTAAGGGCAGGTTAAACCACTAAATTGAAATATTGGAATTTAACTATTTTTTTGCTTCAGTTATTAAAAACCAAGTATAAAATTAATTAAAAAAAATTTTTTTTTAAAAATTCGAATTAATCTATATATATAATTTTCTTCGTGGTCGGACCCTGCGAGGCAACAAGAAGCTGCATGTGCAACAGATACTAATTTTAGAAAGCAGCGCACCAAATTACTGCACCAATGCATCAAAAGGTGTGCAAATTAAATATGCGCTGTAAAAAAATATTATATGACGTCATTGTTTTCGCTCATACATTTATTTTAATTTTGGAAAAGGGATCAATGTAAAAAGAGGATTTGATTATGGTTACTTATAACTTTAAAAAACAAAGGGGGCGCCATGGCGCCCTACAACCCCTATTATAAAATACTTTGTGTGCATTTCAGAAAGTTTAATATTTTGTATTGAAAAAATGTATTTTATAAATTATATTCTAAAGGTGCGTAAGGCCATCCAAGATATGTAAGTGTATAAACGTTTAGAAATCTGTGTCTTAGAAAATTGGTGTACAACCTCCTCCTTCTCCTTCCAAAGAGTAGTAGTAAGTTCCCTCTCAGACCATGCATGGCCTATGGGGCAAGTGAAACAGCGTTCACAAGTTTCAATAGCCACGGCATACGAGGGGATTGTGTGGCTAGCACAATGCCCAGCCGCCTTTACTACCCCAACTGATGTCGGGTACCCACTAAGAGCTGGGTGGACTCTTCCAAAGAAAGAGAAGAATTCATTATAATAATACTAAGTGAGTGAATGCACCTGTTAAGTTAAATGTCAATTTACGGCTTATTGTTAAAGTGCGTTTGTAAATTTAGACGAGCATAGCTCCCCTGGACCACAGAAAAGGGGTCAGAATTGAGACACTGCATACGGGTAAATAGATGTTAAGAGTTTAAAGGTTATTTATCTAAAACCTAGACAATGTCATTAGTAGCTGCTACAACAGTTTTAGTTGGAAGGAAATCAAGACATACGTCCAAAGCATGATGTAAGATATCTGCCAGAACTTCACAAAATAAAACACAGTAAGAAAGAGTGTTTGAAAAATCATAGTAATTGGTCATGATATATTGAAACATATGTATTTGTTTACGTGTGATACTCATTGGAATTAGATCAGTTGTAAGAAAAAAATGTCTGTCCTCTTTTCAAGTTTAATGCGGGAATTACCTAAAAAACCCAAATTTATAAAACACCATTTTGCATTATCACTTTAAAACTTGTAAGTACACAAATATTTAAAGAGTTAACTTTTATACCATTTTTGAAAGTATGTATGTGGCAAGCATTTAAAAATAACGAATTTAAAATTCTGCAGCTAATATCTTTTAGCTGATTCTACAACAGCTGCCATTGTTTTAATATGTAATTGTAAACACATTAAAGGTTACATCTGTTCAAAAACACATCTTGCCGTTTTAAAAAAATGCAACCATTGAAAAGACTACTGCAGAGTGACGAACAAGTCCAAGGAGACACGTATTCCAGGCAAATATATAGACAGCCTCATTCGTGGGCCAATCTACCTGACATTCCCTTACGGAATATTTTCATGAGGTTGCCCGATGTTGACAGAGCATCCATGGCCCGGGTAAAAGCTATTGCGTTTTAAAATTTAAAAAAAAATGCCCAAGTATCTAAAAAAGTTGCTATGTAAAATGAAGAAAAAAAAACCTCTAAAGTGATAAATATATAAAAATCACTACGAATTTTACAAATTAGTCATTTTTATTTTACACGTGACAGGTAGAATTGATACTAAGTGTTTTGTTGAATAAACAAATCGTGTAGCGTCGACAGATATATTGGTTATGGTCTGAAAAAATATAAAGTAGCTTTTAAATGATATATAAAAATAATAATAAGACCACAATTATTCTTTATATAATAACCAGATTTCTGTCAGGTTTTTAAAAAAATTTTACATTGTAACTAAACCCCAGTTCATTTTTAACTTGCCATGTTCATGGTTTATCCAAGGGTTTATTACGCCTTTGGGGCAATACAATTTTGATAATGTGAATATTATTTATCATATGGTTCCCAGTGGATTTTAGAGCACCTGTCAAAATAGGCAGTTTGAGGCGGTCCCAAGCTACTAAACTGTCCCTTTAAATGTATGCTATTCTTTTTCATGTCCTATAGTCTGTTAGGTGTGTGGTTTTAATATTGACCTAGACTTCAATGGTGTTGTTTCTGGCTCCACTGTAAAGGAATCCCTGACGTATAATTGCCTTGTTTGTTTAACTTGCGTATTGTTTTAAATTTTTTCCTTTTACAATATTTGTGATTAAAATAAAGGATAATATCGGCAACATTTGCTTAGTAAGACTAAAATCAACACCAAAAAATATTTTTTTTTAAATTTGAAAAAATAGAAAGCATTAAAATTATTAAAAACTACTTCTATTAATTAAAGGTTGAAAGCATATGGAAAAATAAAGTTTTCGTAATTTTATGTTATGCTAAGTAGAGGAGTAAAAAGAATATCGCAACAACATAATACATTTTCATATTCCTTTCGACAAATCTCCCCCACAAACATCATTCTAAAAAGGCAAACCAATTATTTGAACATTCATTTCTTTGCTTAGGTCTGCAAGTCATGGAATTATGGTTACCACGATGAAGAGCTTTGGAGGTCAAGGGCATTTGATTTTGGCCAGAAACCTGATTTTAAACATATTTTTGAGGAAATAATCAATGAAAACTTCGGAGTGAAATTTATCAACTGTAAAGTTATAAATTTACAAGGTCATCAAATATTTCTACTACCACTACTAGATAATGATTTATCTAAGATATGAAGGCTTACGTAATCTAAGATATAGCATAAAGTCATCTGATATAACTGTTTGAATCTAAGTCAAGTAATGAAACTACTATATATTGGGTAGTCTAGCATTGACTACTTGATATATTATCGACTTATATACATACTGATTATGAACTTAATATAACTATATCTACTCAATACTTGAAAGACAAACATACATGTTATACGTTAAACACACTATTTCAAATAGTATTTGAATATTCTTTCCATAGAATTAGAATACACAGTATCCTCTTATATTTATGAAATGATATATGTAAGCAATAACTCTAACGGGAATAACAAAAAGTCCTTTAAAATACGAGTGTGCTCAGAAATAAAAGATGTCCCTTTTCTACGGAATTATAAGTGAGGCAATTTACTTTTCAGTATCACAATAATAAAATATTCAATGGTTTATTCTGTCCATGGTTATGAAAACAATAAGTTAAGCAAAGACATTATTTCTTTCAGGTCAGAAAGCTATTAAATTTGCCATGCAAATCCCGACGTGTCTGGAGAAAATGTACATCATGTTTCAGAAAATTTCAGAGCGAAATCGCAACAACCTTATCGGGGACTTTTCGACGTTTTCTACGTGTTTCGACCAGGCTAATCTCACCACGTTGTATGTGGTTCATCTTAAGCTCTACATATTCAAGGAGCAACAACCCCAGAGCTTTATAGGTTCCCTAATAAAACTTATAACAAATCCATGGGGTCAGCAGGTAATCTACTATACGTTTAACTTGTTGCTGACACAAATATACTAGTAGTCGCTGTGTTTATGCTCTTATTTATCTATTTTAAATAATTCCCCATCAAATTAATATCAATGATTTTTATGTTTGTGTTTTTAATTTTTACATATATCTAGGAGCAACAAGGCCAAACCGTAATAGATTCCCTAGTAAGACTTATAACAAATCAGCGCAGTTTACAGGTAATCCATGATAAGTTTAACTTGTTGATTATACAACTAAACCAGTAGCCGGTTTGTTGGGGCTATTGTTAATCAGTCTCAAATACTCTCCCGTTTAATGAATATGAATGATTATTATGTTTGCCTTATTTTTTTTATTTATTTTGTGTAAATTCTTAAATAGATAAGACTCGATCAATGTTTCTGAAAATTATTAATATTGAAATAAAGTAAAATTGCAGCTGAGTTAATTTCGTAACAAATTTTAAAAAATGTTATTGTCTGAACAATTCAACTCTAATTATTGTCGTTGGTGAATCGGAAAAAACAAACTTTTAGAACAATTTTTTTATCAGTTTCAAAATCTTCGATACCATTGTTTTAAGATGATACCTTTATAATTTATTTTTAAAGGTGGGATTTTTCATTTAAAACTTTGCAGTTCTGCAAAACTTTTAAGATTTATAATAAAATACCTGGCAGTATCAACGGTCTGGAACAATGCTAAAGATGATTCATAATATAGGCGGTAAGAGGCGTCACTATGGTTGGTGTCACCCGGGGCGGTAGCTCATGGTGTCACCCCCTCACGACTTAAATTATAGAACTTCTCAGAGTTTTCCAGTGCCTAATAACGGGAACATACAGACTTTTACACTTTGGTGCCAGACCCGTGATAGTGTCACCCGGGCCGGCCCGCCCCCACCGCACCCCCTAGTGATGCCACTGTAGGCAGTTCAAGCAACCCACCATATACGCTTCAAATTACTTTTAGCTCACTTAAACCCAAGCACATCTTCAGCCTACAGGTAATTCAACACACTGTAGGAACACGACACTGATTGAAAATAATTTTTCAATTTCAAAAACTTCTCATCACAAGTGGGTTTCTTACATCTCTATTTATTTGTTTTTCAAAACCAACTAAAATATATGTGTCAAACGAGATTTTGGTATTTATTGTTTATCTATTTGGTTTTAATTTTCGTTTTTAGCGTACATGTTAATTAAATCCACAACATTAACCAAGAGAATAGCGTATTCGCTCATTTATTTTTAGACAGTCCTATTGGCGTCGATATATTTGGATTTGGAAAACGGACTCAAGGTTCTTCAAACTTTGTCCGATGGCTCTGGAAGCACCATTAAAAATCTCTGCCTTAGGGGCTTCTTTCAGAAGGGAATGCCTGTGTATTGTGAACCACGTGTTGTGACAGCATTGCAGGTCATGGGCGAGTCCATTTCATTCACAAACATTTTAAAAAAGAAATTTTGTATTAATTATTTTTGTTGTTGTTTATTAATTAATACTCCTTATATGAAAAAAGCCGAATGTTATGGGTATGGAAAATTATACAAGTCTGCACAAGTGTATTTCTAATAGGCGCTCAATGTTTGTTTTTTGTCGTGACTATCAGTTTTACAAAAATTATTTTTTAATGAACTAAAATAGAATAAAAATAACGTATTGTATAGAGCAACCATAAAGTAGACTTTGACCAATAATCTTGTTTCAGAAGGTATATTTCGACTTGTTTCTTGTTCTTCTCGTCATGAACTCGGACATGGAGTGGGTTGTTCTGTGATTAACATTTAAAACTATATTAAAAATGCAAGGCAGACATAAACCACTGGATTAGCTTGGGGCGAAAAAAGTATACTACATAGAAGGAGTGTTTTTAATAGATAAGATATTTTAAAACTAGATTAGAAAATTTTCTTTTACACTGGTCTGAAAAATAAAAATAGTTATTTTCTTTTTTGGGAAAAACTTCAGAAATTCACACATCTCACCAAAATCCTGATGGACTACGTGATCGTATCCGAAGAGTTGGTCAAACTTTGGTCCGAGTTCTGTCCTACACTGACCTACATCCGGCTTGATGTTAAGAAATTTGTTGACCCGGGTATGTTTTGTTTTTTATGTTCCTATTACAAAAGATATAATTTCATATAAATAAATTGCAATTTATGTATGTATAGATAGAGATAAACTAGAATTTTTAAAAACCATGTTTTTATAAGTGGACTAAAAAGAAGAATATAAGTTAAAACTTATAAGTTTAAGTACTGTGATTGAATATGTATAAGTACGTGGGGCGGGCGCTTAAGAGGTGTTGGGTATAAAAACTAAAGATTTATAATTTAGAAGGCAAAAGAGAGATCTGTAAATGAGAGAAAGAATCAACTGCATATGTAAAATCTCAATAGCGCCCGCCCCACGTTTTCAGTCATATTAAATGAAAGTACTTGAACTTATAAGTTTTTAATTATTTCTTTTTTTTAGTCCACTTATAAAAACTTGGTTTTTAAAAATCTTTTTTTACCTCTATTTATTATAACCGAGTTTTTGCAACGATCAGGTTGAAACCATAAAATACGTCTAGCTCCGGAGGGGGGAGGAGGTGTAACAAAGTGTGACAATTTGTGTCATGGAGGTTGTTCAGGCCAAGTGTGACATCACGTGTGTTTGAGATAAAATTTGAATTTTTTTAATAAAAAAAATTGTTAGAAAGTGTGACGTACTTTAAGAGGGGGGGGGGCGGGTGTTTGAGATTTGTGAAATGTGTGACTGTGGGGAGTGTTAAATAGTCCAAAATAGCGTGACTTACTTTATGGACGGCCCCAAAGACAAAAGTTGAAAATGTGTTTACAATCAAAAGAAATCTGAAACGTCGCTGTTTTTAAATCCCTTATATTAACTTCATCACCGTCTCTGTCTCTCTGTCTCTGTCTGTCTCTCTCTGTCTGTCTTGGGCGGGCACCGCGGAAAAACAGAAGTCAAAATGACCCATTTCCCGTGAAGGCATCGAGCTGAAATTTGGGACACGGACGTGTGTCACCTAACAATGCATCGTATCAAAATTTCATATCGATCGAACGTACATTTATTAAATTAATGCATTTTTATTTTATCTATATAAACTATATGTAGCGGTCGCAATCGATTACATTTTACGGGTCACTTGACTTCACCCCAGCTACAGGTGAACACATCTCGTGTTTTAACCAGGTGTACCAGCGTGCTTTTGTTTACATTTTGCGTGTCACGCTGAGCTCGGCCCAGCGATCGGTGACAATAACTTTCCCCTCTCCCACCCCCCCCCAGGTTAAAAGCAAAAGTGAATTAAGACAGATTCAGTCTGTAAATATTTGTCGCGTTTGAACATAATCTATACTTTTAGTTATGTCTCATATAAAAGGTATTTATAGTCAAAAACTCAGTTTTACGGGTTTGTTTTATTAAATCCCATATATTAACTTCACCGTCGTCTCTGTCTTGGGCCCGCCCGCCCACGGAAAAACAAAAATAAAAAATGACCCACTTCCAGAGAAGCCATCGAGCTG